>BCII01000009.1:1019915-1157037 GCA_001972285.1 Erythrobasidium hasegawianum | reverse complement strand
GACCTCCTGGCCAGTGCCTAGATCGGAGCCGGCTAGCGTCGTAGTACTGTTGGACGACCCTTCGGCAACGTTTGTCGAGTCTGGCAAGTTCTGCTGCTCTCTTTCTCCCTCCATTGTCGCAATTGAATTGACTGGTCTTGGAGTTTGACCTGATCTGGTCAGAGGCCAACTTTCAATAATCGCCTAACTACCATTCGCTCTCTTTTCATGATTTGATGGACATCCATGAGCGAGAGCAGCGCAAAGGAGAAGCGCGTTTCTGTCGCGAGCTATGCGGGCAGCGACGTCTCGCAGAGCCATGGCAAACCCGTCATGACTTCGAGAGCGTCGTCGGAGCACAGGCCAAAGTTTGAGGTGGGAGAAGCAGAGCAGCCTGCGCAAGTTTCCCTGATTCACCAGCTGAAGCGTATGCTATACTACGCCGTCCACAGTCATTCTGCATCGTCAGGTCGGCTAGCTAGACACGCCGAGTCGCAAAGGACCTGAACCATCCAGCTAATGACACATCCAGACCTCCACCGCACCATCTGAGACATCCTGCCAACCTCCAAGTACAGCTGATCAATACCGGTCAAGGAATCACTCAGAGGTCACGCTCGAGCTCAGAGTTTGGCCGGAGCGACACGAATATCTCGATGGATGCTGTAGCCCAAGCCAGTGTGGGTGGGAATGCTTCTACGATCAACGATGGGAAGACCCTCGAGCGAACTACATCCACCACGCCTGCCAGCGCTGCTGCTGCTGCTGACGAAGACGACACGGCGATAAGCTTGGACCCGGCAACTGCAGCAGGTGGTGGTGCAAGCCTGTCGAGAACAGCAAGTGTGCGAAGCAATAGATCTACTACCAGCCTGGCCAGCTCAAACGCATCAGGGTCAAGCATGCGCAAGGTCATGCCATGCTATAACCTCGAGTTTCACAGCTTGGTCCCTTCCGTTATCACCGATGCTGGAACAGATTCCAAAGTCGCAAAGATACATAAGCGAGGTGTCGAGCTGCTGGAGTTTGCCTTCTTGGATGTAAGCAACCCGACTTCCCGCAAGACCGGGCGTAGCATTCACTCACGTTCGCATATGAATCAGCCCGTTCTGTTAGGCCAGCAATCTCGTATACCAACCTTGGTGCAAAGAGAAGAAGCACGTAAAGCATTCGAGGCGGCGCGGCCAGCAGCTGGATCCACAACGCTCGCAGCTTCTGATTTCAAGCCGGCCAACCTTCTAAACAAGTTCAAACGTTTCTCATTCATGGGCAAACCCTCTTCGCCGGCGTCGCAGACTGGATCAGTACCAAGTTCAGCAGAAAGTCCGAATAAGAGGAATAGCGTCTTGAGCGTCGCATCCGTATCGACGCAAGCAGACGCATCATCGTCCTCACCTCCAGCTCCTTCACTTATCAATATTCCAGTCATCCCACTGTTCAGGGACATATCCCCAGGCGATCCTAGAGCTACTGCTAAATCGCGATCAGTCATCGAGAATGGCGGCTTGACACCGCCCAAGAAACATGCCCCTGGATATGTCTGGATTATCCGACAGTACTTGCGAAAGGCTTTGAAGGATAGCCCGACTGCTGAAATCAGCTTTGAATGGCGCAAGAAGCGGCGGCGACCTACGAGAAGCAATGATTCGGCTCTAAAAGCTGAGAGAAGGAAGAGCGTGCAAGTAGATGCGGGACCGACACCGTTAGCCTCGTTTGCGCATCAAGCTGGAAGTCAGGCTATGTATCTCCGGCAATCCACGCCAGCGGGCGCACCGTCGATGCATGTCCAAAAACCTTCAGACGACGCTGAAATCATACGGACTAGTTTATCCTATGATAGGCCGAAAGAAGCTACAAATCCGCTGGACAGGCGCCGCAGTCTTTCCTCGAATCCTTCAGCAGCGAATACACCGCGTGCCTCTATGGACGGCGAGAGACCGACAAGAGTTGCAGAGCTGCTCAATCCTAACAAGATGTTCAAGACTCGTACAGGCGGTTCTGCGAGATCTGTCACTGTAGTCGATAATGGATCTAATAAGCCCAAGTCGACCAAGAGCCCGCAAGCTAGCGTGAGCGATTTCGGACATGCAGACGAGGATAGCGGGGAAGAGAGTGATCCTGAAGATTCAGAAAGGCCATGGATGTAAGCTTTCGTTTTTCCGTTTCTGCACTTGCAAGATGCTGATGTGGAACCGGGCGTCGTTTAGCTGCGAATTAGTCATCAGGCGGACGCAAACAGATGCATCGTCGTCGTCGGCGTCTCCGATTCCGACACAGAGAGTCTTGCTTGGGACGCTCACGCCAGCGCCTCATCATCCTAAGCTCGTCGCACATCTGGCAATTCCACTCTCTCTGGCCTCCGTCGATATCTCTGATGCCAGCTCCACTCCACGTACCTCCTTTTCCTCATCGATCGGCGCAGACAAGACCGATGTGGACAAGGCCAAGGGGTCCCAACAGGAAAAGCAAAGCCAGCATGTGGAGCTGTCCGTAGAGGAACTCAAGGACGTGACTACCGTCACTGCGCTCTGGCTGGTCGTGAGGGAGTCTCTGGGACTTGGTGGAATACACAAGGCAAGGAAGAACGCTGGGGATTGGAGGTTTACGACTCCCGCAGCGCTGAAAAGGGATTAGTCGGAGCAGACGTGGTATAGGTAGTCAATACGTATAGAAAAATCCGTTTGCGTCATAGTAATAGTAAGTGTCTTTTCTTTTCTTAGATGCCATTCTGCAGTTTCAAGTTCCTCACTCTTCCTATATCACCTTCTTTCCTGTATTCATACAGGATTGCAATACTTCACTAGCAGCTTTAGTTACTTTACCTACACCCCTTAATTGTCCATTCTGTAGACTCTGAAGGTCTTTCTTGTGATAAAACACGACATCCCAATGTCTTTTCAAGAGCTTGTTCTTTCGTCTTCATCGACGCTGACCTCTCTCCATGACTTGCGCACTGGCTCGCTGCTCACTTCCTTCAAGAGCGCATCTTCGCACGACGCGGCTGCAGCTTTGGCGTCGTCTTCAAACAGCAAGGGAAAAGGTCGAGCAACAGCGGCAAACGGCGAAGACAGCCGAAGCAGTACAAGCTTGTTCAGACAGCACACAGACAGTCTGCTCACTGCCAACGGGAATGGAGGCATTGTCGTCTCTATCGTCAGCGGAGGGAAGGCAGCTTTGAACGTGTGGTCCTATCAGAAAGTGGGCATCTGCAGCTGGTATACAGATATTGATAGTGTTAAGCTGACGGTGTTGCATTGCAGGAAGCACCCCTGCAGAGACTGCTCACCCCGGTGAAATTGGCATGTCTGGCTTTATCGAAATCTGGAATCTATCTAGCAGGCGGAGCCCACGATGGTCGGATACTGCTATGGGAGGTGTGCGAAATGATCTATCATAGGCTAGACTTGGGAGAAGAAGCGCCCGAGCCTGGCTCAGCAAGGCAAGGCAACATGCTGACTTTCTCTTATTCTAGCTTGCCTCAGGCGCTCTTGTAGCTTCTTTTGACGCACACTACCGCGGTGTCACCTGCTTGGCGTGGACGGACGATGATGCTGCCTTGATCTCAGGAGGAGACGATGCCGCAGCTCATGTCTGGTCTTTACCGATGTGAGTCTGGCACTTGCTAGCCTGCGAAAATGTACTGATCACGGTGTGCCTCCGTACTTGCAGGATGCTGGCTTCTGTCGAGAACCCTCTGCTACCTATCGCGCCTTATGTCACGCTATCGGATCATACGCTCCCAATCACTTCTTTACACATCTCATTCGGTTCCTTCCCTGACATACGACTGGTGACGAGCTCTCTTGACGGCACAGTCAAGCTATGGACTCTCTCGCTGCGTGGACTAAACGAGTCTGGGAGCAGGAACTCCACCAACAATGGCTCAGATGGCGCAAGTGACGCTGCGACTGGTCATCATCCTCTCTTATCTTCATTCCAGTTCCCGGCGCCTGAGCAGGTCGTCAACGTTCAACTCGATGCGCTGGAGAGAAGCCTTTTTGCCGCGACCTATCATCCTGCTACAAGCAACTCGAAGATCTACAAAGTGAATTTATACAAAAGGTCGCGAAGAGGGGAGGAGGCTCAAGAAGATGAGCTGGCGGAAGGCGAAGACGAGGATCTCGAAAGCGAACGAGATGCGAGTACTGGGCGAGGGGGAAGAGCACGCTGGCAGGCTCTAGGCGGAGGCGGGAGAGGCGATGTGGAAAGGGTAGCAAGTGGTGACTATCCAGGACGGACCTGGACTTTGCCGCTGCCGCCGCCATCCGCAGGGAATAAAGACGATGAAAGGATATCTGCGTTATACCTCTCGACAATATCCTCCCATCTTTTGGTAGGGACATCTGTTGGACAGATCTATGTCCTCAGTCTGCCGTCTTTACAGATCATTCGGACGATCTCACCTTCGCAAAGTACTTCGACATCCTCTATCTCTTCTCCTATCACTTCGTTACGAAGCATGATCCGGCCAATCGATCTTATTTCGAGAACAGCAGCTGGGGCTTCCACGTCGGGATCGAGCGTGAAGGACGACAGTATACAGCCGCGACCCGTCGCGAATCAGCTGTCCCGGAATCTGGCTGTGGGGAAAGAAGCGGATGATCGAGTCATCACAATGAAGCTCGGACTGCAACGAGACGTGACAAACGAGATCCTGCCACCTCTTCCAGCATATCAGAGGCAGCACTTCGCGACAGGAAGCATCGGACCGCAGAGCACTTCTTCGGGATCGGTCAATCTTCAAGAAGAGAATGCGCATTTGAGAGATCAGCTTACGCGCGCTATCGCATTCAATGATAGAATGTGGGAGAGCTTGGTGGACCAGACGCTCGCGAAGGGTAAAGAGCCGGGGAAAGAGACAGCAGGTCAGGGCCACAAGGCCGCAGTCGTCAACGGGATGGCGTTGGACTAGCCGAGCATTTACGCCATTCTTCGACATCGACTTGTTCAGCTTTGGATAGCTCGGCTCCGTCTTTCCAGAGTTCGGTCTGCCTATTCGGATATTGCGCGCACTCAGAACAGACCTTGCGGGTTCCTGCCGTCCAGCGGGTTCCTGCCGTCCATTCAACCGTTTACCGTACTTTAGCAGGTAAATATGTATCTTTGGTGGAGACATGCATAACATTGCTTAGCTGCGATTTTTCTACACCTTGTCGCGCCTTCGAGTATGGGTAAATCACAGTCTCCTCGTTACCATGCTGCCTACATCAAGCTAAACCTCCGCTGTCTAGCCGTCACTGCAGGAGTTCCAGCTCATCTCTGCGAATGGCCTTTCTTCTTCTTCTTATCCTTCCTCCTCTGCCGCTCTCTCTCTTCTCTCTCTTGTTTCTCTCTCTTCTTCCTGTCTTCGTTCCATTTGTAGTCATCCTCGATATTTCTTCTGTGCCAGTTCCGTTTCATGACTACATTTTCAGGACCGTCCGGTGCCGTTCTATACGATTCGGGGTTGCTAGCTTGTTCCAAGACGATACCAGGTAGATCAGGATCCCTGGGGTGACTGGAAAAGAATGGGCCACCGTATTAGCTTCACTGACTGGCATATATCGATGTATATGGTCAAAGACAGGGACGCACTGGAGCGAGACTACTTTCTCACGACCGGATGTACCCCTCTCTTTCACTATAGGTGGTTTGTACGGGCCATAGAATCGCAAATCTTGTAGGCCGAACGGAATTAGCTCGTAGTCATAGAAGGACTCCAGGACCCTCGCAGGATGCCCAGAATGCCTCAAGACTTGATGGATCTTCCGATAGTGCATTGTGTTGATTGGCAGGTCCTCTGGCAGGCTCCGTTCACGGGGAAATACCAGCATATATTGGTCGCGAGAGCCAGGGTGCGGTCGCGCCATATATCCTCCCTGTCCCATGCAGCGTTGGTATTCTTTGAACTCCAATGGTTGCCAAATGCGATATCCGTTGAAGGCTATCAAGTCCCTGGCCATGGTGTGGAAATCGGAAGGTTCGTCTTGCTTGTACCACCATATCTGCCGATTGACTGCTGCATAGTCAACACTGGGCGGAGGATGTGCTGGTGTCTCTCTAACCTTGCTGTTCGTGCTCTTATGGGTAGACTCGGATCTGATGGGCAAGCTGTCGCTCGTGCGCTTGCCGGAGGAACCCAATCCAAAGAGACGTTGCATTTGCGAGACGGAGTACCGGTAAGAGAGGGGACAAGGACAATCTACGGTCACGATTTTGATGGCCAGCACAGCAGGCGGTCCTACCAGCGGTATCGCCCTGATGGGAATAGTTCCCAGAGGGCAGCATCGAGCGCATACAGACTGGTTTGCTTCAATGTTGGAAGATCTGGAGTATGAAGGAAGAGGTGACAATTTGAGTGTCGTTAAGCCTATATAGCAAGCTGGTCAAGCTCGATGTGGACAAAGGGAGATTCGGCTTTGAGGTGTAGTTCTTGTGTCTCTGAAGACTGTCTCTCTTGTCCTGGATCCGCCCAATCTTGCACTGGTCTGCTTGTCTGCAAGAATCCAAACATCTTAGCTGTTCCCTTTCACGCGGTGTCCGTTTAGCTACGAAGTCTCGTGTACGATCAGCGGCAACAGCAGGGCTCACAGAGAAAAGGAGAAAAGCCGTTTATTACAGCTTTGCGATATTACGCAAGATACTTGAGCACACGACGGCGTCGCCTGCCATTCGCAAGGACCTGCTTTATTTCCTTCGTTCTCCTTTATCTTTTCTTCCTCTTGTGTTCGAGCCTGCCAAGGTCTTTCCTTCCTCCCAGTCTGTTGTCTGTTCCTCACCATGTCTCTTTTGCTTAGATTTCGAGGGCCTACGACGCTTGTTACCGTCCTCATCGAGATATGATGCTGCTTCTTGTGCTTCCTCAGAATCACATTGCGACCCGAACCCGTTGTAGTGTATGAACCGTGGTTGCTAGCTTGATACAGATTGATGTCAGGGAGGTCATCGCTTGGACGTTGGATAAAGAGCACGAGACGTCATCAGCACCCACAGAAATTCTGCTAAATAGCTAGGTAGCAGATGTGAGGAAATGCAAGTTACGTACTCAAGTGGAAATCGTTTGTTAGGCGTTAGTGGCCGGCCTAAATCTTGTAGCACATGCTGTCTGCTGCGAAGCTCGAAGGGGAAGCGTTCTTGGATAGGTCCAATCGGTAAATACCCCCCAGCGAAACGTACGAGTTCGTAGTCCCATAAGCCACCAAGTACGTTTTGCACGCCGCTATAAAGCCACAGCGGCTCATACAATCTGCTATGATCAACCACCTCGCGCAGGGGTATGTCTGTGCGAAGGACCCTGTCATTAGGCCGGATCAGGAGGAGGGGAGAGTCTATATCGCTCGAGTCCACAGCTCTGGCCTTGTATCCGCCATGTCTGTGATAGCCAGCAAAATCAGGGGCTGCTACAGGCTGCCAAAGTTGGCATTCGTAGTATGACAGGACAGAGTTGGTAGAGCGATTAAAGCCCGATGCGTGTCCATTGAAGTAGGCGTGGAGAGCTCTGTTGACTTCTTCGTGATGGACCTTAGGATGGCCTTGTGCTGGCTCTGATCGACTGAAGACGCTGGCCTTACTGGATCCGACAGACTTGCTGCTGCTGCCTTTCTTCTTGTCAGCACCAAATCCGAAGAAACGGCTCATGTCGAGGTGTCTTGGGTGTTGTGAGAGACAGCACAAGATCAACGAGAAAGAGGTCCAACTGCGAAAAGTCCATCCAGATGGCCAGCAGGTCGTACCGGAAACATCGCCTCTTCTGGACAAGGGATATCGATGACAAGCGCGCAGACGAGCTCTTCTTAATGCGCTCGGATGCAGACCTCAAGCAAGAATCAAACGAGATGCGGAGGTTCTTTCAGCCTGGCCAGAAGGCAGTTTGGTGAAATCGAAGGCCATGAAGAATCTGGCTCGACATGTTTTGACCCAGTGCAGCCAGAGCAGCAATCATCGTTTGAGACGGCTTATCTGCAATGTATTCGCATCCCATCGTACTTATGTCTTCCTCACACTCCACTCCACGTCCATGAGCATCAGGGTATCCTTCAGGGTCTGACACGCCAGGCACGCCAACATTGTATTTACCCATTTCTATCTTCCCAAGCTATCACTACTAACATCACAGTAGACCATGGAAAGCACTGTTCACGACGTGATCATCGTGGGCGCGGGACCTTGTGGGCTCGCCGTAGCAGCTCGGCTCTGCGAAGCGACTCCCTCAGCCATCTTCACAGATGAAGAGCATCAGCGCTACCACTGGCTTCGGAAGCACAAAGGCAAAGCCAATCTGAAACCCTCGCGCGGATCTGGCAGCGTCAAGTCGGCACACAAGATATCCTGCAAGTATTCCATGTTGGTACTGGATGCAACGAGCAATAAGTGGATGTCTCGGTGGAACCAGCTATTTAAGACATTCGAAATCAGCCATCTTCGAAGCCCCATGTTCTTTCACGTCGATCCGGCAGATAGAGACGCGCTTGTAGCGTATACTAAAGAGAACAACCGAGAGAAAGATCTGAAAGAGATCAAGAATTGCGTAGGGAAGGAGATGAGCAAGCACCAGCTCAAAAAACGATGCAATCCCAAATCTTCAGCGCGGTAAGCTTCATTTCCTGGATCGACGTGATACATATGCTCAACCTCTAAGTCCTTGTGTATATGTACAGATCCACATCGGAAGTGACTATCAACGAGCGAGATCGCCAAGATTACTTTACTCCTTCCTCGGCGCTCTTCTCCGAGCATTGCGACTGCGTAATCGAGCGATACGGCCTCCATCACAGTCTCATCAAGCAAGAAGACCTACAAGATATACAGTACTCCGACTCCGGTAATAACTTCGGTGGGACAAAGAGGTTCAAGGTCGTCACGAACAAAGGGACGCATTATGCTCGGACAGTCGTGCTTGCAGTAGGACCCGGCAAGCCCAATTTCAGTGGCCTGGAAAGCAAAGGGCAATGTCACAGCTCGCAAATCCGATCTTTCCCAGACCCGTCTATTGCAGCAAAGCTGCGCGCTAGGCAGACAGTCAATATACTCATCGTAGGGGGAGGTCTGACATCTGCACAAATTGCAGATCTCGCTGTTCGAAAAGGTGTAGACAAAGTATGGCTCGTCATGAGAGGGCCATACAGAGTCAAGCATTTTGATGTCGATCTGGAATGGGTGGGCAAGTTCAGGAACTTTGAGCAGGCTGCATTCTGGAATGCCGAATCGGATGAGGGTGAGTAACATATTCAAGCTGGATTCATTGGTGACTAGATTAATTTGCTGACTGCTTCTCTGCATGCACAGAGCGAATGAACATTATCAAAGCAGCCCGCGGTGGAGGCAGTATCACTCCTACCTTCAGTGCTATACTAAAGAAGCACACATCATCAGTGCGGTTATCGATCCACACGCATACTAAGGTAGTGGGCCAATCCTACGATGAAGGCTCGCAATCGTGGACAATTCACACAGATCCACCTATTTCCTGCCTGCCCAAGATCGACTATATCTACCACGCAACGGGGGCGCAGATGGATTTCACCCAACTGCCCTATCTACAGAATCTTCTGAAAGAGTATCCCATTCATGGACATGGCGGACTTCCATGTCTGACAGACGATCTAGCTTGGAGCAAAGACGTGCCGCTCTTCATGACTGGACGTCTAACTGCTCTAAGAGTCGGGCCTGGTGCTGCGAACCTGTCAGGAGCACGTATAGGAGCCGAGAGGATCGCTTGGAATATCGAAAGTATCCTGCAAGACAAGGATAATCACGTCTTCGGCGAGGAAGAAGGTGATGAGATGCAGGAAGAATGGGCTACTGGTAAGTATAATCGCTACACGGCTTTATCGCTAAATTCCTAGGGGAAGCAATCTATAAGTTCTTGTGGGTCGGCGAGGCATGTATACGCATGAGTTCGTACTTTGCATATATAAGAGCGGTTTCCTATTGCTACACGGGTGTTTATCTTTTGATGTTCTTCATTCTGGATCAATGTCGTTGTTTCCTCGCCAATCAATTCCTAATTTCAGTTTCCCCCTCCCTCCCTCAAGCCATGACTTTTCCAGATGGCTGCTTGATGTTGCTAGCCTTGTTCATGGCGGGGTTATGTTTGGGGATGGTCTGCTTGATGTTGTCGAATGCGGGCTTCTCGTTCTTCTTCTTTGCCTCGTCCTTCTTGCTTTCTTCCTTCTTGGGAGCCTCCTCCTTGTCCTTCTGAGCAGTATGGTTGTCCTCTGGTCGTGGATAGTCGCCTTTCTTGTCGTTGCTGTTGCTGTCTGCATTCTCGCTGTCCGAGTTGGCAGTTGGGTGACCGGCTTTATCGGCAGGCGGAGACCCGGCGCTGTGGGGATGGGATGACAAAGTACGAGAGAGGAGAGGAGTGAAGAGAATGGAATGGACAGACACGATGTAGCATATCAATCCATCAGCTCTTGCCTCTGCTTCAATCCATCAGTCGCTTGGTGGATCGACTCACAGTCCCTTTGATGCTCCAGGGGATTTGGAGAGCGACATCCTGCGACCGCCGACCTTGGCTGTTACGATGCAGAGAACACGGTGAGCATACAACCACAACCACCATGACATGACCATAATCATGCTATGCCATCAAGTTGTGCGCTCACTCACTCGCTGCTGCATGTCCGGCCATTGCGATAGGGGCAGTCATCTGAGATGAGATAGCTGGGAGTAAGGAACTGGACGCGATGAGCAATGGGCCATGCTCACTGCTGAAATGAGATCTGAAGTCGTTGGGTTGATGGGGATCCTGGTTGCTTCAAGTTGCGTTGCAATAGTCGAGAGAGCAAAGAGCAGGGGCAAGGTCAGCCTTTGACCATTCAGAAGTCAGGTTCGCAAACACAGCGAGATACACGCCATGCCCTTTGGTCCATCCCATCCCATCCTGCGCAAGCTCGCCTACTGGACCACCTGCGGGTTCCTGCAAGATGTCCAAGTCGAAGGAGCTCACAATGTACCCAAACATGGACCCCTCATCGTATGCTGCACACACTGGAACATGATTGCAAGCATAACACATCATCCACCGCAGTAATCCTCGCCCCTGTTTGTGCTAATTCCACGGTACTATATCGCATTGCAGGTCGATGTACGCGATCCCCGAGCTCAGGCTGATGCCCGTACCGCACTGACTGACATTGATGCTGATGCTTGTTCCAAAGCCCGCCGTACTCTCTTCCTACTTTCCTTACAATCGCATGCTCCACTAGTAAGCCCGTACTCTTCGCAAGCCAGGCCAAGCCAAGCGTACCTAATCTCCTCGCTCGCAGCTGGGCCAAGTCGACAATATTCATCAACGGCCCCGTCTCAGCACTCTTAAAAGACGCAGGCAACATCCCCGTTGACCGAAAGAACAAGGACAACCAAAAGCTGTTCGCAGGGACCTTCGATGTACTGAAACTGGGAGAAGTAGTCGCCATCTTCCCTGAGGGGACATCGTATACAGAACCTAGTTTGCAGACTATCAAAGAAGGAGCAAGCTGGGCTGCGCTCGAGTATGGCAAGAATATAAGAGAGGTGGATACGCAGAGCAAGGCCAAGGACGTGCAAATCGTAGTGGCCAGTATAGTATACACAAACAAGACAAAGTACAGAGAGAGGGCTATCGTGACGTGCGTAAAATCTGCTCATCATGTGTAAAGGCATGGGCATGGCATGTGCCTCAAAGACCGCTGACTTGGGAGATATATATTCCAGCTTCAACAAACCGATAGACACGACTGCGTACGCAGAAGAGTTCATAAACGAACCGAAGACAGCAGTCAAGAAGCTCACTGCTGAAATCAAGCAGCAGATGCACGATCTCACTATAAATGCCCCAGATTGGTATGTTCTGCTCACGTTTGCGCATGTTACCTTATCTAATATCACTGCGCTACCGCAGGGACACGCTTCGCGCCGCTGAGACCGCGAGAGAACTGTTATGGGGCGATAACGCGCATGTCCCGCTCAGCGACTGGACATCCATCACTCAATCCCTCGTGAATCTCTTCTCTTCGCCCTCCGTCGGGGATACGAAACAAGCGCTCGTCGAGTACGAAGCTCTTCTGCGCACTCTACACTACACCAATTCCTCCTTGAACGCTTTACCTCTGCCTCGAATACTCGATCCGGCACATCCCTCACCTACGCCTGCGCGCTTTTCCTCCCTCTTCGCATTAGCAAAAACGACATTCTCATCCTTGATCTTCTTACCGTTCTTCATTCTGCCTCTATTGACGCATATCCCAATCTACACCATTGGCAAATGGACAGCCTACAAAATGAACACGGACGAGCCTGAACAAGCCGCGCAGAACAAGATAGTCTTCTCTCTTATATTCCTCCTATTCATCATCTACCCAAGTATCTTCTTCTTCACGTGGGCTATCTTCTTATTCACTCCGCTTGGCTTCGTGGTAGCGATCATGTGGTTGGCTTCTTTTGCGTACTACCATAATAGACTTATAGATGCTAATTACTCAAAGTACAAGAAACTAGTAGCGTCCTGGAGGATCTTGGTAGGGCTCTGGTTAGGCTCCTCGGATCCTGAACAGAACCAGACGCGGAAATTGCTCAAGTATAGAGCTAGAGCAGCAGATAAAGTCGCTGGCTTGATGCTCGAGCTAGAGAGCAGGCAGAGTGGTGAAGTGAAGATCGAAGGGTGGAATGAGGGAAACGTGGATTGGTACAGGAGCTTGGGAGCAAAATTGGTGAAGGAGGGTGGAAGCAGGAATGGAAGAGCTAGCTTGAGCCAAGAAGCGGATTCGAGTGGTAGATTGAAGCAGACTTAGGTAAACTCGCGGGGACAGTCGTTTCAGCTCAGCCCTGGAAAGCTTCGCGATCGAAGAACGCTTGTATGTGGTAGGTATAATTGAGTGGCGAAGATATAGATGCGCAAGATTTGCTGCTTCGAGGTTGCTTGTATCAACAACAGTAAAAGAGACGAGAGAGAACAACGACAGCCTAACAAGAAATCGCGATGACTGAGCTGGCGAAGTATGCTCATCCACCAAAGTGAATGCCATGCTTATGGAACAGCGCCAGTAATCCCAAGAAATCATCCACGTCCATCTTTGCTCCTCTATTATCCGCATGCCCACTCTCATCGAGGATCTGCTCCAACTTGGTATCAATATCAGACTCCTCGGTCTCCGTGTCCATTGCACCAGTTTCCTGCTGCTGCTGCGTGCTCTTCCACGCTTTGTAATTCGCTTCTAGCATTTCTTTCACTCCCTTGGCCTGGAAATTCGCACGGACAGTCTTGTTTCTTCGAGTGAAGAGGATACGTGTAAGACCATCGAACTCTTCGAATCGCACAGGAGGTGGTGGATCGATAGGGACTATGCGAACGACACTTGACTCGACATTGGGCGGAGGGCGGAAACTGTTGCGAGAGACTTTGATAACGTGATCGATTTTGGCGAACAGCTGGGCGTTGGCGGATAGTCTGCGGTTGATAGATGAGTTAGATAAGCGTATATGTATTGAGAATGAGAATGGCTCACCGATTCCAGAGATTGTCGCCTGGCCGTGCTACGAGCCGGAGCGCAAATTCACGCTGGAACATGAGGATACAGACACGAGGAAGAGGTCTTTGAGAAAGGAGCTTGAAGACGAGGGGAGATGAGATCTGTTTATACGGACTATATGTCAGCCGGTGAAAATCTTGCTTTGACCGCTCGAGAACGAAGGCAGCTTAGACGCACCTGGTACGGCGTGTTGGATATGCAGACGTCAAAGTGCGGGAGATCCGTCTTGATGAAGTCTCCCACTATGATATCGAGTTTTTTCTGTTCTGGTTTGCCTTGCACTCTCTTCTGCAACTCTGCGGCCATTCTAGGGTCGAATTCTACAGCTAGGAGACTCCTGCATTTCTGCAGAATAATGACGGACAGGTTGCCCGTACCAGGCCCGACTTCGAGGATCTTTTCGTGCGGTTTGATGGCTGCTTTGTCGACGATGGCCGTGCACACGCCTGGATTCGTCAAGATGTGCTGCCCAAACTTCTGAAGAAGGCATTTATAGTATTAGCATACTGCTGATGTGCGCTCCAAGACCTGCGAACGCACCTCGGTGTTGAAGAGCGGGTTCCGAGCTCCGCCCGAAGAGCCTGATCCTCCCTCCCGCTGCTTGCCTTTGATCCCTCCGACTGGCGTATGTACACGCGATAACTTCTCGCTCGTCGCTCGTGGCATCTTGAGCGGTTCTGGTCTGGATTGTCAGGATGACGAGAAGCGAGGAGCTTGGGAATTCTGGCCAGTGAAGCCACAGTGGAATATACTCTACATCTTGTCAAGCGTATATCCTTGTATTAGGACATGGCTTACAAGATACCTTCAACACTCGCTTCCTGGCCTTCAACCATTTCGAAGTCCAGCGTGCACTCCCCCTTACATGCACAACATCTACTGCTCTACCTTCATGCACACACGCTCCAGAACGTGTCGCAATGTCAACCGGCGAGCAGATGGTCCCACCATCGAATTTGAATATGAGCCGGCTTTGCGAAAAGGTACACTGGGTCGACCGTACCGCTCGCAGGCACGTATAAAAGGCAGATCTTCTCTCTTCTTGTTCCTTTCTCTTCCTACATACTGCATTCACTTCGCCTGATCTTGTCGTCTGATCCCTTCCTTTCTGTCTCTCTCTTTTCCCCTTCCACCCTCCCTGATCCTCCTTCTGCTCGCCAGACTGGCTGACGTTTTCTCATCTTCAGCATAGACTATTATCATGAAGTTCACCATCATCTCGCAGCTCGCTCTGCTGTCATGCCTCTTCGCGGTCACACAAGCCATCAATGAGTCTTCGGGTAGACAACGCGTCCGCAACATCCCGCATCGTACGCGTCCACAAGTCCTATAAAGCAGGATATCTGTACTGACGCTTGGCATGCCCCAGTCCATGAACGCGCTACGAAGAACAGCTACGTCGGCCAGACTTGCATCCCTGGCCAGCAGCCTGGTGATGGCTGTGGTAAGTTCAGACTTTGCTCACCATCACATATACGCTGTAGCTGACGTCGTTCCCAACAGGCCCCGATACGGGCTGTTCCACCAACGACTGCACATCAGGCATGACTGGTTTCAGTAGCCTTACTCCTGGTACATGTGGAGGTCAGTGTTGGCATACATTAACTCTATGCGACGTACAAAAATCTGATCGTCCCTACCCGCAGGCGACGGCGCAGCTTGCGCAAGCGGATCCAACTGCTCCGGATTCTGCGACCTCACTTCAACAAGCACAAAGCCCGCCTGTGCCAACTATGGAGCAAATGGAATCTGCGTCGCCCAATGTCCTCAAGGCACTATGCCGAACGATCAAGACAACTGCGTCCTGCACGCATCTACGAGGATGCGCGCTAGAAAGAGACAGTTGGAGAAGCAATTCATGCAATGCCCCAATGGTACTGATCAGTGCCCTCTGGAATCTGGCGGCTTTGAGGTACGTCGCGTTAATTGGTTTCAGAAGTCGACCCGTCTGATCCCATGATCGCTTCGCAGTGCATTGACCTGTCACAAGAACTCTCTTCGTGTGGGTCCTGCGGTAATGACTGCGAAGCTATACCTGGTGTGAAGGGTGTCAGAGTGACCGATCCTCAGCATATGTGTTCCGCATGCAGAGCTGACTGGGCTTGCACAGTGCTCCGCTGGCAAGTGTGTAGTCAAATCTTGCAAGACTGGGTTTAGGCATACGAAAGAGGGCTGCGTGGCCGTAATCTGATGCGTTGGGTACAGTTAGGGGCACGGGATTAGTAGCAATTTTCTGAGATGTTACATTGGAGCACAGAGTCTGCATTGAAATCGTAATATGGACGGTAGTGGCGGTACAAGGATCAATAAGGGTAATAGGTTTTGTTTTGTAGTTGATGCCTACTCAAGCAGCAAGCACTTTCAGTCTAGGCTGATCACTGTATAACATCGCTCGGAGCTGCTTGACCACACCTCCGAGACGCAGTCCTCGCCTAAGATGATGCAGACGCTTTGGGAGACGACTTTCTCGAATTAGTAGCAGGAGCTTGTCTTGTTCCAGAAGAATTTGAGCCGCTGGACGCACTAGACCTTATGGATGGTCTCCTGGGAGTAGGTCCGGGAGTGACTGCCTTTGGGTTTGACGTTCTGCGATTGTTCATCTCTGCGAGCGGTCGCACGGCTATCGCGAATGTTTGTCCACCTCGCTGTGCCGTTACAGGGACGGTATACAATCTGTACCCTTTGAGCCGCTCGCCGCGAGACGCATCGGGTCTGTTCAAGTCGTTGCTGCGCTCAACAGAAATCAGCTGCCTCTTCGCTCTACCTCTACTGGCATAGCTTGTCTTACCATGTTTCCATAGCATCCAACATGTTATCGTATGTCATTGGCATCACGGAGTCTAGCTCCGTCATCATCATCCAATGATGGCCATTCGGAAGTGCCGGTAGATGCGAGCTCTGCTGAGGTTTGTTTATGCTCATCTCGATGGGCTTGGAGACACCGGTAAATGGACTGAAGCAGACCTGTCGAAATTCCATAACCCACCAAGGATCGCATGGAAAGGGCACCGGTTCATTAGCGGTAGACCTTCCTTTCATGTGCGACGGAGGTCAAAAAGGGCTGTATACCCCCATCATCGAGCAGGAGCTGCTCGTGTACAGGAGAGCACATTGTCCGTATTAACATGCGATCCGGAATCAGCGAGGCACGGTGTGCAAGACTGTTGAGCTGGTCTAGAGGGCTATTTGAGGGATGATTTTCTTGAACCGGGAGGCGACATCCTTCGATCGGCAGACGCACTCGAAGCCTTGGAGCTGATAGATTGTACGGAAGGTCTCCTGGCTGTTGCTATCGGAGTTGACGCCTTTCTCTTGGGTGCATTGCGCCTAGTCATCTCTGAAAGTGGACGCGCAGCCAGTGCGAAGTATTGTTGCTGAGGAGAGACTCTGACAGCTATAGTATACACTCTGCGTCCTTCAAGGCGCTGAGCCGAATTCGGCTTGTTCATGTTTTCGCTGGACATGGTGCAATCAGCTTGACACAGTAGGTGAATGAGGAGAGCTGCTCGTACCATGCTCTCATAGCAGCAAACATGTTGTGAGAAGCCATGGGCTCATTCAAGTCTAGCACGTTGAACCAGATGTGGCCTTGTGGTAATGGTGGCAGGTACGGAACGAGGCTTTCGTCGTTGGTGCTCATGGTGTATTTGCTGTTGTTGAATGCTACTTCGTGTCTGTTCAAAGTCAGCAAAGAGCCCGCAACGGATATTCAGCGGGAATTAGCCTTTCAGAACCTGTCAAAGGTGGAAGTCGAAAAGGCCTAGCTTTCGGAGGCACCCTCCAGTCGAGATATGTGTCTCGACGATCAAATAATACTGGGTGGTGAAGTGAAAAATGCCATCAAAAGCTTCGGATCGAGGCATGGCCGAGGAAGTCTCCTTAGGTTGACAAAGCAGAGGATCGCTTCATTGACATGTGTCAATCAAAGACGATACAATATCCCTGACCGAGGCGCACGTCTGTGAACGCATGAACAGAGAACGATTTGCCGGGATTTTGCAAGCCTTCCGTCCTGGCTCGCTCGGCTCGCTCCCTGTTGAGAGACTTGCTGTATATTGTCCAACGGAACAAGGTGTCGGAGTCAGAATGGCCATGACTTTCGATTGGCTCGAGCTTACCATTCACGCTGGGCATCTTTACCGCTCTTCCACCAGATCACTCTGTTGTTAAGACCAGTCACTGCTGTGCTTGGAATCGGCATGATGGAGACGTTTGGCTGTGTTGAGGTCCGTTATGCACTCTGAGATGGTGTCGATGATATGGTCTTCGCGATGAGACTGGATAGCTGATACGGCACGGACCGTTGATGATGGCTGAGCTTTGGACTGGACGGTCGCGCAGTTGTTCGTTGCCAGGAACCCAGAACGAAATGTGTAGGGAGGAAGTCAAGCAAGACCTCTCCGCTCCTCTGCGTGGAGCTGGTCGGGATCTCCCTCGTCAGCACCGTGCGTACAAGGGGATTTGCGGAACAACGGGAATGAGTCAGTGCATCTAGATGTAAGGAGGAGGTCTTGCAGTTTTGGCGAGCCGGGACGGCGAGAGCCTGTAGCGGAGGCCTCCTTCGAGGCAGACATGAGGCAGTGGAGGTAGCACTTTGCGGATGCAGTAGGTGATGTATGCAAGGTCCGCGAGCTCTTTCAAGGCCAACATCGACGCCGTTTGCATTATTTCGAGCGTATCTTCAGCTTCAACACCATCAGCAGATCAGATCAGTAGTGCAAGATGAATCTCGAAGATCTTTCGCGGCGAATCCAGGCGCAGCTTCAGCAGAGCGGCAAGTCGTTCTTTGGAGCGTCCAGACGAGGTGCGACCATGCAACGACACATGTTGGGAGAAGCGAAAGAAGCTGACACGCTCGGGGGGATCCAGGCGAGATTCACGAGCTGCAGCAACAGGTGCGGACAGCATACAGATCCTAGATATTGGATGCGAATCATCAGGCTCACATCGCTGTCCTTTGGCCTGACCCGTCCTCGCGCGTCGATAGCTCAACTCAAACTTCGCTTCAGAAAGGACAGATGCCATCAAGAGAGTGTGAGCTGCAGCCTATCCTGATGGTCCTCTACGTGGTATGCTCTTCGGCGAACGCTGACACGCCTGTTCTCCTGCGAACCAGCATCGCAAACATGACCGTCGGAAAGGTAAGGCACATGCGCACTCAGGCGTGCAGGAGCAGATCAGACCAGCTGAATCATCCTCTAGGACGTCTCTGGCCTTCTACCGCACGTTCTCAAGAAGTATGGGTGCCAGCTTCCATAGGCATATGCATGCGCGACCTGACCGGTACATGTACAGCATGCAGACGGAGAATCTCGAACAAAAGAAACTTGTATACCTCTATCTCATCAACTACGCAAAGACACAACCGGAACTCGCAATCCTGGCCGTCAATACCTTCGTCAAAGACACAGACGATGCGAATCCTCTTATTCGAGCACTGGCAATACGGACAATGGGTGTTCTGCGAGCAGAGAAGATCACGGACTATATTGCCGATCCGTTAAGGAAATGCTTGAAGGACGATAACCCATACGTTCGGAAAACGGCGGCGCTGTGTGTTGCGAAATTATACGATATTAAGCCCAGCCTAGCGGTAGATAATGGATTCATAGATACGCTGCAGGAGATGGTCGGAGATAGCAACCCGATGGTGAGCCTGCAATGTCTACTCGCTTGAGAAGAGACGTGCTCAGCTAAACAATCTGTGAACCCAGGTTGTTGCAAACGCCATAACAGCACTAGCTGAGATTGAAGAGACAGTAGTCGAAGAGGGTGGAGAGCCAGGGACGATCTTCCGCCTAGACGCAGCGACGATCCCCAAATTACTCGTAGCGATAGGAGAATGTACAGAGTGGGGGAGGATAGCCATCCTTACAGCTGTAGCGAGGTATCGGACGAGCGACGAGAAGGAGGCCGAGAGTATCTGCGAACGCGTCACGCCCCAGTTCCAGCACGCGAACGGAAGTGTCGTCCTTGCGGCTATCAAGGTAGGCTCGATTCCCATTGATGAGCTAATGCCAGCCGCTAATCCCATGCATCTTGTTTTCAGGTCGTGCTCATTCATATCCGACAATGTAAGCGGGAAGAGTTCGTCAAGAGCATCATGCGCAAGTTGGCTCCACCTTTAGGTAAGCAAGCAAGCCTATCCTCAGAAACCAAGTTCATAGCTGATCGTCATACAGTCACGTTGGTATCCTCTGCGCCCGAGGTACAATGGGTAGCTTTACGGAACATCAACCTGATCCTTCAGAAACGGCCGGACGTCTTATCCAACGAGATGCGCGTCTTCTTCTGCAAATACAACGACCCATCGTACGTAAAGCTCGAAAAGCTCGATATCATGGTCAAGCTTTCTACCGACAAGAACATCGATACGCTATTGAGTGAATTGAAGGAATACGCCAGTGAGGTGGATTATGATTTCGTCAAGAAGGCCATAAGGGCCATTGGACAATGTGCTATCAAGATCGATAGTGCAGGTGAGAAATGTGTGAATGTACTCCTGGATCTGATAGCTACGAGAGTGAGCTATGTGGTTCGTGAAGCTATCATCGTCATCAAGGTAGGCGTTTCATATTCCTACATAAAGCGGCTTCAGAGAGCTGACGCGCTCACCAGGACATCTTCCGCAAATACCCGCAACGGTACGAAGGCATCATTCCTACGCTCTGTGCGAATCTAGAAGATTTAGATGAACCAGAAGCCAAAGCGTCTCTCATCTGGATCCTGGGAGAATACGCCGAGAAGATCGACAATGCAGACGAGATTCTGGGTTCTTTCCTCAATACGTTCAGCGATGAAGCGTTCACCGTACGTCTTAGTTCTAGCGTAAGAATGGGGAAAGAACGATGCTGAAAAAGCAGTGAAACCGTCCACATAGGTACAATTGCAAACACTTACGGCAATCGTCAAGCTTTACCTGAAGAAACCTGAATCAGCACAAAGTCTTGTTCAGCAGGTCTTAGAAGCCGCTACGAAGGGTTGTGATAATCCTGATATTCGAGATCGAGCATATGTCTACTGGCGGTTATTGAGTACGGACCCCGAGGCTGCCAAGGTGAGCTAGCATTCATTGGCGCCCTTCAGCTAGCGCGATTCCTAATGTGCCATTGTGATTACTTGCAGGCCGTCGTTCTCGCTCCTCGGCCCACCATTTCTATTCCACTCACGAACATCTCCCCCGCCTTACTCGAAGAACTGACGAATGAGCTCTCGACACTCGCTTCCGTCTACCACAAGCCCGTAGAAGCCTTCATTGGCCGCGGGCGTCTCGGCGCCGATGAGCTCGCACGCAAAGGCATCCAAGCTACGAGTGTTCCCGGTCTTCTAGGAAGCAGCACGAATGGCGTGGCAGGACTCGACACAGTAGAAGGCGCTACTTCTGCTCTACAGAAAGTCGCACAAGGCCAAAGGAGTGAGAATCTATTGGACTTTGGAGATGATGATGAAGACGACCCGAATAGAAACTCCCTAGCGCCCTCGGGTCTGGGTGCGATCGTCGCGCAACAGGCGAAAGTCCCATCTGGTAGTAGTGGTGGTATGCAGCAGAGTAGAGCAGCACCTGCGAACCCGATGGACGACTTGATGGGTCTGTTTGATTCAGCGGGATTGGGACCTGGCGCTACGCAGGCTCAGCCCCAAGCAGCATCGTCGCAGCCTTTCGGAGCTTCTCCTTTCGGGCAGCAGCAGCCGCAATCGCAACAACATGCTAAACCGAAAAGCGATATGGATCTGATGGGCGATTTGTTCTAGAGCATTTGTACGGCAGCGGACCCTGTCAGTAGCTGCTCCCCGTCTCATTTATGGCACATCGTTCTTGTATGTTTGTACGTATGCGATGATATGTATGAAAACGCAGTCTTTCGCAGTATGATACCGTAGGTCGCGAGAGAGCTCAGCTATCTCGGCACAAGGTCATTTTAATATTTGCGTTACTTTGATTTCGATATTTAGACAACGGAGTCACGACGGTTCTGTTTGTTCATATTTCAAGACTATCACAGGCTGTCCGTCCAGCATCCAGGCACGCCCAGGCACCCTTCCCTCAAGACTGGTCGTTGTGCGCGGTGGTAGCTGTGATCCGACTACTTGTGCTTTGACTCTAGCTCATCGAGCTCCTTCTTTTGCTTTGCGAGCTCTTGCTGGGCGAGCTTGTACTTCTCCTGTGGGGCTAGACATCAGCACGGCCTTGCGATATACAAGTGTTGCGTTCTGTACTTACACGCTCGCGCTCCTGTGAATGCGAAGCAATGCGAACAGCGTCAGTGATATTGCAGCCGGGTTGATACGTCAGATCTTGGGCGTACGAGGATGTATCGCTGCTCCTCGGACTTCTCTGCAGATGGATGAGCAGTATATGAGCATCAGCAATCCTTGATTCAAGTATCATCAGCCCACCTTTCTGGCTGAACGCTTTGGAGGTTGCGGTAGATCCAGACTTGGGGGTGGAAGCGTCGTCGGCTCTGGGCAGACATCATGGCATGGAAATGAGTATCCCGAGCATATTGTTGAATCGGCGCCGCAGCCCACCTGGCCATGGCTGATACGGCGAAACCTCTTGCGAGCGCTGGAACAGGCTTGCGAGCGGCAGCTCTGAGGGACGAAGCAGCAGCAGCAGCGAGCATTGTTGGGTAGGTTGATGGATGTATGTATGGATGTAGATAGATTCTGGTTATTCCCTTGTCTTCTGAGTTGTCCCAGATCCAAGCGAGCTGCTTCTCCTCCTTCCAATCAAACGACGAGCCAGCCAGCTACACCATGATGATTGCACGACGAGCAGCTGCGACAATCAGCGTATGTCATGTTGGAGGAGAAACGGCGAACAACAACGACGACAGTGATTCCTGATCCCTCTGCTTTCCTGTCTCCAGAGATCCGCTGCCCAGCGACGAACACTCGCAACTTCGACAATCAGATCAAAAGGTGCAGCCATTCTACGATGGATGTATACATGTATCGCAAGCTCAGTTCTGACCCGGTGTGCTCTGCCAGACTTCGTCCAGGACCTATACCTCCGCGAGCTCAAAACCTACAAGCCTAAAGAAGTCGTGGGTTGCACAACGAGCGACACCATCAAGCCAGAGGATACATCATTGATATATAACGTATACACAACGCAGGCCGCAAACTCGCACGTCGGCCAAGTAAAGGAATTCCACTCGCCCGCTGCTCCAGCTGCACCCCAAGTGCCCTCATCGGCAGATCTCGCAAAAGAGCTAGACGCATACGAGAAGGCCGTCCGTGGCATTCCATTATTTATATTGGTACTCCTACTACGATGGAAGTACTGACTTGTCATTTACGCCCGCAGGACGTACCCACTTCATCAACATCTGCCAAATCGAGCTCGGCGGATGATGCAGACGCAGCCCCAGGAGAGACAGCAGACGAATACCTCGCTTTCGTAGAGAGAGAAGCAAAGCACGTTCCATCTGCCGCTCATCACTAGACGCCCATCATGCGTCTCTTGTGGTACCAGAGAACTCACTCTGAAACAAAGGATTAGCAGAAGACAGAGACGGATGGATGGATAGATGAAGAGAAGCTTGTAGTGCAGGAAATGCGTGTCTCGCCCAATTGCGTATGTTCCGAAAGAAGCTGAAATTGTTAAGTTATCGACGCGAGCAGGGTCTCTCAGCACTCATTATTGAGGAACGCACCTTAACAAGCTCGTTCAAAGTGACTGCCTTTCCGATGGCTGACGTTTCAGCGCTCACTCCCAAGCTAATGCAGACATACCTCACATGCTCCTACCTGCAACGGACCGTCGAAAACGGATCCATGTTCAAAAGGCCATCTTCAGTCCAAGACGTTTCAAAACATTTGAATCCTACTTGTCTCATTCTCTGCCTCTCTCCCCTCTCTTCCAGGAAATGGATGGACGTCAGGAAGCCAATCTCTGTGCTAATAGGCGACAGCCGGGATCCGCTGAGCACGGTATGGAAACCCAAGATCACCCGCTGGAGCAATTGAAATGGCCTGTAAGGCCTCAGTACAAAGGCGATGCTCCCTTTCGAAGCAGGTCACAACCCGATGACGGAAGTCTTGCATAGATCATGTCAGACTTTGTTGGGCAATATCCAAAGGGCTTGACACGAGGAAACAAAGGCTAACAAGAGGCACGATAAGGTAGCATTCAAAGGCATCCAGGCAACAAAGGTCAGAGTCAGCCCCAACGGTCAGCAAGGCCTTATCTGTATGCGCTGGACTGGCACAGAGGCATGCTACAAGCACCAGAGGGGCTGTACACCTCTGGGTAGAAAAGCCTCCATAACGAGCCGGCTCTCTCTCTCTCTCTCTCTCCTTCCTCTTCCACAAGCAAAGCTCTCGGCTTGAAAGGGTATCGCGACAACACCTGCACAGGCTACATATCAACAACAATAAGTAACAACAACATGCCCTGCTGCCGAAGCCCTGATCCCGAATACCAAGCCAAGGTCAAGAACGGTTTTGGCAAGTGGTCTACTACTACGAATGCACCAATTGCCGTGCGGCTGGCACCAAATGCGTCATCGACCACAACGGACATACGATCACCAATGCTCCTATGTGGGACAGACGAGGTCTGAGATTCGTGAATTATTGCACTACATGCAAAGAGACGTCCGGATGAGGTGCAGTCCTGCACCCGTACCAACGATCAAAAACACCAAGATGCACTCCTTTCAACCCCTCTGCATTCTAAGCCTACCCTATCATGTCTCTCGAAACAAAAAGGGCTCGTCCTCCAGAGTCCACCTCCAACCTACATTCTGCCTCTTCTTGAAATCATGTATCACCAGACTTGCTAGCCCTTCCGATGTACTGCTCCACTTCCTACCTCCGAATCTCGCAGCGTAGGCGCCAAGCCTTCTATAGTGACCGTCTGACCCGTCGGAGAGGCTTATATCGGTACTCCCATCCGCAGGCCTGTCTGTTGACATCTATGCGGTGACACATCTCCCTCGACGTTGTCGCCACCTTTATCAGGAGTTCAAATTGATAGAGACAGATAGCCTTGATTGCATTCATAAAGCCAAAAATTGGATCCAATAGAGGCCGAAAGAGGTCCGTCTACCACTTCATGGCAAGCTCCGGTCTGCGTCTTCCGATACTACTCGGTCAATCGATGAGCGGGTCTCGAGTCGCCTTCGCCAGACCTCGTAGCAGCGCCTCCGCTGGAGACAGACACCCTCCTCAACCTCGTATAGATATCAGATGCCTGATTTCTCATATCCGCTTCGAGCGCTCTCTTTTTCCAATCCAATTTCCACACTCTGATGCTCATGAAGAGTGCAGCGAAGAACACTGCTATCGCTAGACCGCCCCATAGTGCAGCTATGTTGCGTGTTTTGTATGTCATAAGAGCGCCGACTGGCAGACCCAGGATCCAGTATGACATAAGGTTGATGCGGGCGGCTGTTCCTGGTAGACCGGCGCCTGTGACCTGACTATCAGCAGCTGCCGTTTTGGAATGGTGAAATGAATCTCACCTTTCAAGACCCCCGTTCCAGCAGCTTGCAGCCCGTCAAATATACAGACAATCGTCAAGATGTACATCTGTCAAGCAATGTCAGCCATGTCTGTGCACTTCGGCAATCAGATGCGACTCACGCTCGCTCCGACTTGCTCGATAACAGCCGGATCTTCTGAAAAGAGCTTGCCGAAATGATCTTTGACAATCAATAAGATCACTGCATTCAGTGTCACTACGACTCCTGCGAAGACCCAAGCCGTAGTAGCTGCCTTCTTGGCTTTCTTTGGGAAGTTTGCGCCCAACAGATTTCCAATCCTGATCGAGACACTGATTGAGATAGCGAATGGGAGCTGCCAGACGATGCCGAGTGTAGTCGCATAGATGGCAGTTGACGCTTGGGTGACTTCACCTAGGAAAGTGGCTCCTAGACCTAAGAACTCGAATGCCCACCACTCGGAACAGGTACTTGCGATTCCTGCTACTCCGTATCTAAAGACGATGCCGAGATCTTGGAAGATCACGCGAGAGACTCCGGCCCAGGTATGTCGAGGAACAGTAAAGTATGCATAGATGAACATGACGAGAAGGAGTGTCCAGTAAGAGATCACGACTGCAACGGGTGCACCGAGGAAGCCTATCCGGAAAGGTTCGCTGGAAACAAGCAGATATTCGGTCACCGTCGATATGGCAGGAGATGGAACCGTTGTACTTACGGTCCATGCACTAGTAGCCAGCAGAGAAAGCAGGCTAGAGGAGCAGCTATAGAGTACGCTAAAGTCGGGCCAACCATGAAACCAAGGGACGACAGATATCTCCTGATGCATTCGTACGCCGCTAAGGGCTGGAAGATGCAATGCTTTAGTCCGTAGATCTGAAAACCGAATATCGACAAGCTTTACGAGCTTACTGGCATGCCTAGACTCGTAACCTTCATGTAGTCACTGGCCATTTTGCGCATCTTTGGATCTGACTGAGGTACGATAGTTCCGAATATTGTTTCGCCATTGAAGCACAGTAAGAAAAGGAAAGGCATGGTGAAGCAGCAGACGACGTAAGTTCGCATTGCAAATATGGAAGTAAGTTTGGGAGAAGAAGAGGTGGAAGCTTGATTCGCCAGTGTATCTAGCGCGCTGCAGTCCAGTATCCCATACATCAGCAAGACGTTTCAGATCAGAAAGTCATCCGGCTTTCTCGGAAGAGACCAACCTGACAAGCCCGAGTATAATGGCGTAGCCCATGATATTTGAAGAGAGAAGACCTAAATTCGCAGCCGCAAGCTCTGTTGTGCCCAGCCTAGCGACCGAGAAGATGGTTGCAGCTTGAATCACGGCTCGCAAATAATTCATCGCTGCCACAGGCAGGCAGAACCGCGAGATTGTTTTGGCTTCATGGAGGTAGGTCGTCGAATCTTCTGCAGGCGATCCGTCTGATTTCCCTCCATCTTCCAGAGTGCGCTCGTTGGGACTTTTGACTAGAAGAGGGGTTCCTTCAGTCGACGAAGCCTGCGTATTTGGCTGCGCCTCTGTCGGCACCGCAAGATACGTGTCAGCAGCCATCACGCAAGAAGCGAGAAGGTGAAGAAGTCAGTCTTAGGCGGAAAGCCTTCAAGAACAAAAGAAAATGCTTCAAGCGACCACATGCATGCTCGGGGTCGGCACTGATGATCGGCTCCATATGAGGATGACTCGCTGCCTCCAGAATCTGTGACATGTTTGAGATGCTGCTGATGACTCTAATGCTCGTCTAATTGCATCTCCGCCGGACCCAGAACGCTAGAAGTACATACAGGAATCCCTCTGACATTTTCTACCTACGTAAATTCCCACATCCTTTCAGAATGGATGCCTTACAGCGCCAATACCGGAGAAGCTCTGGAACACCAGCTGCCTGACAAGACGAGAGGCTTGTTGCGGTAACCAGGTCTGGCTTGCTCGACAATCGGCCGCATTGCGATTTCGACTGGGAGGGGCCGCCATGTGTCAGTACCTGAATTCGCAACAGCTTCCTCCACTCTTCTTTCCTCAATCTTCTGCTTTCTTCAACCTCTAAAGCGCCCTTCGTTTCCACAGCTGAACCAACAGCTTTTTCGGACGCCAACAAGGTCTTCCCAACTTCAGCATCTTTCCACTTCACTGCTCAATCTTGCGCTCATTCAAGTCCACAACCACTACAGTCATTCCCCCTACTTCATCGACTCTCCAACAAACGCACACTTCACCGACTAGCGACATGTCATCCGTCATGCACCGGAGCGAGACTGCCGAGTCCTTTGCGTCTGTGATATCCGTAGCTACCACAGGTTATGGCACAGAGGGCGAAGAGACATTCCAAGTGGTAAATGAGGAGAATATTGAACTCGAAGATGAACACAAGTTCGATACGGCCAACAAAGCAGGCGACAACGTCTTCAATGCTCGCTGGCGCGCGAAGCCCGAAACAAACACGAAAGTAAGTTCTTCCTCCAAGCGCAGATTGTCCACGTCCGCTAGTCCGAAACCTCTTCCTCCTCCGACACCTCGCGGTCATGCCAAAACCCAAAGTCCCCTTATCTGGCAATCAACGATTCAACTCCAACTAAGGGACGGCGCAAGTGCGTTTCGACACCTGTCCGTGATCAGCCAATCCCTCCTGCCTCTGTCTTGCGCAGATCTAACAGACGTGCATCCCTGGCGGAGGACCCGGGCAGCGGAGAGCAAGTCACCTCCCAAGACTACGTCATTCTAGACTACTCCACCCGAAAGCAACGCCAGCCTGGCTCACCTACTCTGACTCCTATGTCGTTGGTCAAGGTGGCCAATAAGGCATCCGCCTCACAAGTAAGCCCTGCATACGGTAGTAATCTGCAACGACGTAGCTGACATCTTGCGTAGGCCATTCCGACTCAGGCTATCGAGCAAAAGAACAAGGAGCTCGAAGCATTCCGGAAGGCGACAGACAAAGAGATCAAGAGCAATCACGAACTACATCAGCAAGCTCTGAAGGCCAAGGATACGGAGGCCACTGCACTCAAGGAGTCCCTCGAAAAGCGGACCGCGATCGCCGAACGAGATAGCGAAGCCGCTTACCGAAAGGCTGAAGAGATGTCAGCGGATATCACAAGGCTAGAGCAAAAGAACACGGAGTCTTGCCAGCGTGTAGATGATCTGAGAGAGGACATATCGTCTTTGGACTCGAGTTTTAGATCGGTCAAGCAAGAGAAAGAGCGATTATCGCTAAGTCATTCAAAGATCCAAGAACAGCTTAGGGAAGTGCAGGAGGAGAATCAGCATCTTCGTGCGTCCTATATGGCGGAAGGAGCGAAAGTACAGCGGGAAGCCGCAGAGAAGCAAGCTCAGCGAGAACAGCTCCTCACAGACCAAAGCAATGAAGTTCGAAGCCTCAAAGCTCATTCCGAGTCTCTTAACGAGGAGATCAAGTCTGCGAACAGCAAGTTAGCGTCTGCTCTCATCGGTCAGCAGTCAGCAGAAGGGGAACTCGAAACGTGGAAGACACAGGCACAGAATTACTCGTCAAAGATCTCCGCACTCCAATCCAATCTCGATTCCTCGACGGAAAAGGTTACCAGCCTGGACAGTCAGGTCAATACTCTCAAAGTTGAGATCTCCCAGTCAGGCGATAAGCGAGAGTCGGCTCTCGCTAGCCAGCGCGCGGCAGAGGAGGAACGTAACGCATTGAAGCTCGAATTCCAAAAGTCCAACTCACAGATCTTCATGCTTCAAGCCGATCTTGATGCCTCCAAGAACGCGGTCGAGGAGTTGAGCAAGACGATGGAAGAAATCTCGGCCAATGCTGCTGAAGCCGCCCAGGCATCACGTCAGAAGGAAGCACATCTTGAAGAGGAGAAAGCGTGCTTGCAAGGACAAGTCACAGAGCTGAAGGAGCACCTTCGCAAGCTGGCCAGATTTGATCCAGAGATGCAGGCTTGGCTGCAAGCTTGCCACAAGCTTTCAGCATGAAGTCACAGCTCGGATGTATAGTATAGTAATGTGTATATTAGCAGTCATTGGGGGATACATCGTTGTTCTGGGTAATTCGAGCCTTTTCCTTCCGCCCACTCCGCTTTCATACGGATGATTCTCTTGCGTGCTGCGTATCAGAAGTCAGACACAAAGGAGTCGCGGACTCTGAAGATGTCCCGTAAACCTGTTTATGCCCTCCTGAAGAAACTGCACGAACGTCGCGCAATCATCTGCCAGCAAATCACAACCATCAAGCGATGAATTGGCTTTTACTACATGCATACTAACATGGCGAATTGCTAGTAGTGACTGACTTCTCAGCTCCACTGGGAGCACCAGCCACATTTGCTTTCCAGCCAGGTTCCGTGGTACTCAAGCAGCATTCAAAATGAATAGTCGCGGCTTTCTGATCTGCCGTCCACTTACTGTTACGCACTGAATCGACGGCTTCGAGTCGCTGGACAACTTCCCCGCCTATCAACCTATCGCCTCTAGATCTCTCGCTTCCAATCAGCCTTGTTTGATTCCAGCCTCACACCCAGCAGGTGTCCCACCCTCGACAAGATATCTATCGACCTTGCAACCCATACACACGACTACAGCTGGCCTGTTCGCGTTATTTCACAGCAGATACTGCTTATCAACAACCTTTTAACCCCAAATTTTGACATGGTCTTTACACCCCTCACTTTCGGTTCTGGCCAGATCGGATTCGTAGACGTTGGCTCTTCGGAGAGTGAAGATGCTTACTCTGGCAGCGCAGATTCGCATTCCGAGAGCGAAGACAACCAACCCGGCACCTCTCCCAGCCTTCGTAGTTCGACCGAGCGAGGTAGCGGGACCACCGACTTGCGAAGGTATTATTTCGACGATCCAACAACTCCTCCAAGATCCCGCGTATCCAGCGTGACTCCGCGCAGCCTCCCTAGAGCTACTCGACAGACAGCTTCAGCAAGTCCTACACCACATGCAAGGGCAAGAGGAACTCGGCAGATCCCTTCCACCAGTCCGTCTACACCTCCACCACCTTTTCGTTCTACACCCTCCTCTCTACCACGGCGGTCTCCTACACCGACCTCTTCCGCCAGGCGTGCTGGAAGTACTGCGACAGCCAGTGAGCCCCATCGTACGGTCGGCACCGCTGCACGGTCAACAGGGATATCACAGGTGGAGCTCACAGAGACAGTGAATCGACTCCAGTCGGATCTTCGCAAGGCCAATGTGAGTTTAAATTGTTCATGTGCCCCATGAATTGTAAGCTGACTTGCGAGTTTCAAGCAACTCAATAAAGGCTTGACACGCGAAGTTGCTGCCGGGGCTTTCGCTATGACGCAAGCCAATGCCAAAATTACCGAAATGCAATCTGAGCTAGCTGCTCTGCGCAAGGACAATACAGCTCTGCTAGCTGACAAAGCCACCGTGCAGACTGAATGCGAGCGCTTGCTGGAGGAGCAGGACAAGAAGGCCAAAGACACTGCTCAAATCATCAAGGATCTCAAAGAGAAGCTCGATACAGCTAAGAGCGAGAGAGGGCGGCTCGAAGCTCATGACGTATCACAGCAAAAGCATCATCGGGATGCTGTAGAAAAGCTCAAAGCTGAGCTTGCAAGAGTGGGACTCGAGCTTGACAGTGTTCGCGCGGACAACGCCTCTCTCCTTGAAGAACAAAGCACAATGTTGGAGCTCCAGAAGGACTTGGATGAACAGCATGCATCAGACCTTCAGAAGATAGCTGATTTAGAAGCTCGCTTGAGAGAAGCAAATCGACAGACTTTGAACACGGCAGCGGAACTGTTGGCACTTCGTATAGACGCAAACGAGCAGCAAGCGAGAGTCAAGCAATCCGATGCCGATAAGGTGAACCTTCTCACAAAGCTTGCCGGCGAAGAGACAGCGCGACGTAAGCTGGAAGCGGACCTCCAGGAGTCCAAAGCATCTGGCGAGAAACTGCAAGCTGAGCTCGTGCAGGTCAAGTCGGAGACGGAAACTGCTCAAAGAGAGCGAGATCAGCGAGTAAGGGAACTGCAGACTCGCGAACAGGCGCACGAATCAGCTCTACGGGGGCATCAAATGGAGGTGCAGAGGTATGAAGAGAAAACGAAGATAGGGGAAGCGAAGCTGAAGGAACGAAGAAAGGCATTGGAAGATGAATATCTGGACTTGCGCAAAAAAGACTTTATGGCTGGCCTTAATCTGGCTGGAACCCTTCAGAACCAAGTACGAAAGCTGCAGGCACGCGTCAACGAGGACGATTCCGAAAAGAAGTCGCTTCAAAGCCAATTGGCTGAAGCTCGAGCGGAGGTTTCTCAGCGCAAGAAGGTCGAGGCCAGCCGCCAATTGGCCTTTGCGACTTTTGCAAAGAGTATGTCGGTCTCTGCTTCAGTAGCAACTCCACTCCCTAAATTCGTACTGTACGCGTCTACCTAGCGCCTGACGGTTTGTGCGGTCGGCGAGCTGTACACGCGTTAAGCCGTGCGCACAATGTTACATGTAGATCCGATGAGATTGTGGAAGCGCGAAAAGCAGTGACGATAAGGTCCAGGAAGAACACAAGACCTTGCACGTGGGTCGTCGGGCCAAATACTGTAAATATAGCAGCAGCGATTGTGCCTTTCCAGCTTTGCAGCTTGTCGCTGCTCCATCCCTCAATACTCTCGCAGAACATGGCTGCCGTCCAAATGCTTGCGGTCCCAGGCCAAGGCCAGCTCGCGTACACCGTCTCAGGACCTAGCACAGGGCATATCGTTCTACTCGCTCACGGCATAGCGGACTCAAGGCATGCCTACCGTTTCATGGAGCCAGAACTTATCAAGGCTGGCTACTGCGTTATCAACATGGATATGAGAGGTTGCGGCGAGAGCGACCCGCAGGGTTGGACTGGCTACTCGCGTACAGACGTGGCACACGACATGATTGCTTTGATCAAGCATGTTAAGCAAGGAAGCAACGGAGATAGACGGGTGATCATCGTCGGACATTCTTTAGCTGGAGGAGCGGCCACCATTGCGGCTGCGCTGGAACCCTCTCTTATCCAAGGTCTCGTTGAGATTGCACCTTTCACTAAAGCACAGAGTATGGGACTTGGAGACTTCTGGCGTACTGGGCCCCTCCGCCTTGTAGGCGCTGTGCTATTCGGGTCTCCTAAACTATGGCTCTCCTATCTCGAGGCGGCTTTGCCCGGCTCGAAGCGTCCCTCTGACTGGGATACGGAACGCGAACGCATCCGCACCAAATTGGCCGAGTCAGGTCGCAGTACAGCTTTATCCAAGATGGCCTTCTCCCCTCCCACAGACGCAGGCGCCCAATTGCCAAACGTGAAATGCCCTGTCCTGGTCATCATGGGCTCCCTGGATTGTGACTGGGCAAGCCCACAGAAGGAAGGAGAGGAAATTCTCGCCATGTTGCCTAGCGGACTTGGACAGCTGAAGACGATAGAAGGCGCTGGACATTATCCTCACTTCCAGTATCCTGAGGAGACGCTAGCTCTCGCGGCACCCTTCCTGGCTGAAGTCACCGCTTAGAAGCAGAGACCCGGTGCGTAGTAAGAGGAGCTTGGAATAGTGGTAGTTGAGCTGCAGAGGAGTAGGAGACAGTGATGTAGCGTTTTTCAGTGTGTACTTGTAATATAATGCTATGCTAGTTTGTCGGTTGTCATCCTCCAACATCCCTTCGCGCGTGTTCTCCGTGTAATGCGAGATGTGCAAGTATCCAGTAATGCACAAGAAGGATCTACGGCTTTGGAACGAACTCGCTATCGGTAATGTCGCACTTTCTTGCAGCGTCCTCGAAGGGAGGCTAGTGCAGACGGACGATACAAGCCAGATTGGGCCGAGTAGGTGTGCGAAGTGGGGAGGATAAAGCCAGTTATCTAGCGAAGGTATTCAAACATCAGCATAGCCCTAGATAAACCTTCAGAAAGCGCACTCACGTATGCTACGAGAGACCGTCAGCCGATGTCAACGCTTTCAACAAAGCTTTAGGCGAAGGCTCCTCCGCCATTGCAGACACAGTCATCTCCGGTATGTCTCTCAAGAAATCACGAGTAGTCGGGCCAATAACCGCAAAATGGGTGCTCGACGGTAGTTCTTTCCGAAGTGGCAGCATGAGCTTGGCCCCGGAAGGGGAGAAGAATACGATCCAGTCATAGGAAGCTCGTAGATCACGAAAATCGGCAGCAAACGTGGGACTAGGTTGGGTGCGATAGACTTCGATCTCTCGAATAGCGATCTGGTTGCCGACAAGTATGTCCGCTAATGTCGCTCGCCGCTTGTCGCCGACTAGATAGAGTAAAGGATATGCTTCTTTGGAATGCACTGCAACGATGTATCGCGCTAAACGCTCTGCATTGCCTGAGTCTTGGCCTAAGATAAGGGTTGACTTCGGGACATGCGGTGATTGGAGTGCCAGTAAAGCACTGGCTGTGGCTGGTCCAACGACATAGAATGGGAGCTTGTTCCAGTCGTTGGCGGCTTCCGATGCCTCTGCGACCGTCTTGCTCGCTACGCCCCAGGCCTCCACAGCTCTTTGGCTAGTGAACACTACGCCCGAGAACAGATTTTGACAGCCTTGCTTAATGATATCTACTAGCTTATCTTGATTCGAGAGCGCATGCGTCAGAGCAGGCAGGAAATCGACGTCGTAAGAAGCATTCAAGGCCTGGCTATAGGGATCTTCCATCCATTCTGCAGGGGCATCTTCAGACTCGTTGTTGCTGCTGCTCTTTGGTTCTTTGACGAGCAGTACTCTGCCTCTGCGTCGCTGCTTTGCCATTCCATTTGGTCGATTTGGAGCAGAAGAAAGAGGCATGGCTCATCAAACACCCAATACATCCTGATTCTCGCGGAAGATGTCGAAAGCTGGAAAGAAGGTGCAAGCAGCATACAAGAAACACAGCGAAAGAGGCCAGAATACTGACATCCGCACGCGGGAAATTGGCAGAACGAGTCGACGAGCGCCGCGCTGGTCGCAGGCGCTACAGCCGGCGCGATAGAAGGCTTCATCACCTATCCCTTTGAATTCGTAAAGACTCAATCTCAGTTTGCAAAGAAAGCCGGGAGTTCAAGCAAGGTAGATCCAACCAGCCCGTGAGAATAATCCCAATTCTTATGGCTTCATCGCTATCCCATCCAGTCTGTCAGTCCCCTGGCTGTCGCAAAAGAGACGTACAAGACGAGGGGCGTTCGAGGTTTCTATACTGGATGCTCGGCCCTAGTCGCGGGAAATGCTGTGAAAGCAGCAGTCCGCTTCTTTTCCTACGATCAGTTCAAGCAGCTACTTGTCAATCAAGATGTAAGTCACGCTGCTAACGCCTTGTCACGCAAGCTGATCCTGCTGTTCATAGGGCAAATTGACAGGACCTAGGAGTTTAGCTGGTCAGCTTCAATGCATACCTGAATAGGCGAGGACAAGGTACTGACGCTGTACCTATGCTTATCAGCTGGCCTCGGTGCCGGTATCATGGAAGCCGTATTCGCCGTGACACCTTCAGAAACGATAAAGTAGGCCTCACTTCCTTATTTTCTGCTATCATCAGCTAAAGCGTATTTTTCAGGACCAAGCTCATAGACGATCAGAGAAGTGGCAGCCCTCGTTTCCGGAACATGGCACATGGAACGGCAATCATTGTGAAAGAAGAAGGTATCTTGGGTATATATCGGTGAGGCGATTCGACTACATCCTCAGTCAAGCACTCCTGCTGATAATATACTGTCACTCGATCAGTGGGCTGTTCCCAGTAATGATGCGACAAAGCGCAAATTCCGCTATTCGATTCTCGAGTTATTCTTCCTTGAAATCGCTCGTCCAAGGTAGCACGCGGCCGGGAGAACAGCTACCCGCGACAATGACATTCCTCATCGGTGCTGCTGCAGGAACGATCACAGTTTACAGTACGTAGGACCTGCCTAAGCTTGGTATACATGCAAGCTGACTCGTCTTCTCAGCTACCATGCCTCTCGATACTATCAAGACGCGCATGCAGTCTTTAGAAGCACGGACGCAGTATCGAAACTCCTTCCATGCAGGTTACCGCATCTTTACAGAGGAAGGGCTCTTTGCGTTCTGGCGCGGTACGACACCGCGATTAGGGCGCTTGATTGTAAGTTACCATATTCACAAGGCCGAAGAATACGAGCTGAAGAGTGTGCGCAGCTGTCTGGCGGTATCGTTTTCACTGCTTACGAAAATATAGTAAAACTGCTCGGAGGAAGATCAGTTTAGTTAGACTACCTAGAGCGCTTTCTGGAGCGGTTGTATATTAGAGCCGTGTGCAGTATTTCTGTCTATGTCTATGCTACATATACCTTCGATCTCACACAACTTCCAATCTAAACGGTCTCCGAACGCCGCATGACCTGGCTTGCTGTCATAGCTTCCAGATCGTTCTGCGCCTCGGCTTCTTCAACAGCTTCTAATTGCCTTCCTACGCCGTCCAAGAGGGCGTCCCGCTCATCGTCATCATCACTGCTACTTCCCTCAGATGTATGCCCACTGTGCTCATTACTCGTACTGCCACTCTCGATATCTATTCTCTGCTCTTGTAACAATCTTTCACCGAAAGACCCGCCTGCAATCAAGATGTATCCGGGAGAGAAGGGTTTCGCGGACGCCAAAGCGATCATGTTTGGACTCCTTGAAGTCGTGTAGGAGGAACTTCGAGGGACAGGGAAGGTTCCGAATGAACGATGCTTGCGGACACTGCGACTGCGCTGCTCCGACATTGTCGAAGACGATCTTGGTAGAAGCGACGAAAGTGTTTGGGAAGTCGATCTAGGACGATTCTCATTGCCAGACCTTGCCGTTCGTTCGACCGAGCTCGAAGGTACATCTTCCTCTTCTGCGGTGTGTATCGCAATGGCAGGCGAGTCGTAGTTCCTCGGCTCTCTAGACAAGTTTGCCTTTTCGTCCTGATTCGGTCCTTTACCCTTCGTGAGAATGACGACTCCTAGGAAGACGAAGGCGCAACCGACGAAGAACTCTACTATCTTCCCAGCTGAAGTGTTTTCAAAGTCCCGATACAGAATCGCAGAGCCGATAATGGCTGATATGGTGAAAGTGACAAACTGAGTTGGCACAACAACCTGTTTTTAGATTGCATTAGCAGGCTTTCGTTTAGATTGGTGAGCGTCCATATGGCATACCCTTGATTCGAAATCCTGCAGCGCCTCTGTTTGAGCACACGTCAGCTTACGCAAACCCTGTACATAGGTCGAGGTGGACTTACTGTTTAGGAAGATGAGCTGCAGGATCGCAGTGGATGCCAGAACCGCCAAGATCGGATACGTGATCCAAGTTTTGAAGCTATCCGCGCGAATCATTAGCTATGATCGAATCTCGTTGCGCTAGGTAGTAAGTTAGAGACTTACGCATCAACGAAATTGAGCGTAAGGAGACCTGAAAATGCTTTCGTAGCTAAGACGGTGAAACCTCCGCATAGAGCACAGACTCCTAGGTTTATAAAGATAAATCGCCTTGCAAAGGGTGTTCTTGAAAGGACAATGAGGAAACTGACAAGCCGCATCAGCTGACTTCAAACCCCCAGTGAAAAAGGGCAGCCTACATGACTAGGCCAAGCGAGATGGACGAATACACGATGAAAGCAGGTTGAGAAATCGCTTGTAGAAGCCCCGAAGGCGAGAGCTAGCATATACCGATCAGTATGTCTGACATCTAGCTAAGCAAAGGCATTAGGACGCACCGATTGATTTTGGCTTTTCGCACTCAGAACGACAATCACGGCTCCTATGATGGAGAGCGCTATGCCAAGCAGATCTTTCTTCCTGAACTTCTCCTTGAGTACTGGTATCAAATACAAGGTGTTGGTGGTCAGCAGATGCAGGGGGAAACCGAAGCTCTACACTCACAAAGGGGTGCGATGAAGCAGTTGGCAATCAGGGCTGTAGTGCCTAATGGTGCGACTACAGATGCGGGGGCGAAGGCGTAGCTGTAGTGAGAATGTATCAATGATCAGACTGAAGAAGTGCGTGGAGACAGGGACTGACCTTGTAAAATTGCCCAATTCGCCCAAGGCCATCAATAGGACACCGAGCCACCATGTCTGGTGCGAGGCTCATTGCTGAGTTATGTATAATTGGCACGGCCAAAAGCAGACAACTTACTTTACTCTGATAGTAGAGTTTCTGTCCCGATTCGTCTTCACTTCGCGTCCTCACTGACGCATGATGGCCATTCTTCCGACTGCCCTTGCGCGATCTTGAGCTTCTACGACTGCGTATACCATCTATCGGGCCGTTCTCTGAACCTGCTGGTCCTAGATGACCATTTTCTTGTGCGACCGACATCCATTTTTTCTGCATCCTTCCTTTAATCTTGGGGAGCCGTTCGTTGACATCTTCTACTGTGTCTACTACGGGTATAATACCATTCTGTCCTGATTCCTCTATCGCTTTACCGGGGTTCTTGAGAGGTCCGCGAAGCGTGTCGGTCGCATAGTCCATGACGTACACAGGAGGCAGCGCACCATCCTGAACATCATTAATAAGATTGCTTTGAGTCTGTTCCCCTTTCGCTTGTTGATGGGCTAGCTTTTGTGTGCTACCGAACGAGATACGATGAGTCGCGATTGACTCAATTTTGATAATGGACGTCTCTCACTTCAATGCGATAGCTATCAGAACGTTCCCTGCAACACTTATCCCTATTCCTAACAAGGTTGATCTAGAGGCAGGGCTATCCAGAACACTGATGGCGTCCATTGCGAAAGCAGAAGCAGAGGCAGAAGCAGTAGCAGCAGCAGTAGAGGTCATAAAGGTATCTTGAAGAGTCATTAATCCATCATCATCATGATTAGTGCTGCGAACCAGTCTGAAATCAGTCTGAGGTCAAGCTTGCTTCTTTGATTCTGACCATCAACAAAGGGATGGCCAACTCAGAGCAATCGTTCAGGAATCAGCTGCAAGGGTGTGCTGCAGTCATCATGAATGGCATGGATCATGGGAGAACTGACTTTGCGCTGACACGTCGGAATATCCCATGGCAGCTTCCGCTGGGCCCAGGGCATCACCAACCAGAACAGTGCAGCAGCTCCCTCATCTGATCCTTCCACTTCTGCCAATCCATTCTCTCGCCTTTCCTCGACTCTCGGCTTGTCAGGCTACGTGCCTTTGCGTAGCAATGACCGAACAAACGAAGAAGAGGCATACTTCGCACTCTCAAGATGGGAACGCTTTCTCGGGTTCTTGCTATGCTGCGCTGGAGCAGCTGTCTGTTTCTTGGTCAGCTTCTTGACGTTGCCCATGCTGGCTATCAAGCCGCGCAAATTTGCCGTGAGCTTCAGTGCTGGAAGCTTACTGTTCATGCTAGCGTGAGCATCGGCACCCTGACGTGCACAATCTTCGCTGATTTGGCTGCGCTAGATTTGCAATACTGGCCGGGCCGGTCGCACATTTCAAGCATATCACATCTGCGGAACGCTTGCCGTTCACTGGTGCATGGCTGGGTTCTCTGGTCCTCACGCTGGTCTTTGCAATAGGGGTACGCGACACTCCCGACCTCCCTGTATTGAAGCACGTACGCTGACCTTCACACTATACTCCAGAAAAAGGCATACTTGGCGACCCTGATATGCGCAATTGTCCAAATAGTAGCACTTGTATCATATCTGTTCGCATACTTCCCTGGCGGGTTCACAACGCTACAATTCGGAGGGAGAATGGCGTTACGAGGGTAGGTGCATCTCGGTCAGCAATGGAAGACATATGATTAACATAGACGTTTCACAGAGCGGGAAGCATACTTCCAGTATAAAGTCCGATTGCTCCCTCGGTCCCGTGTTGTATCACCACCTACGAATATAATATGCAGGACGCTGCTTGACGCCTATTGGTTCCGAGCGCTGACAGCATTTACCACCTAGTCCGCAACACACGTCCTTGCTATCACGTTCGTGCATGATGCTTTTAATTTGCATACACAATCTCAAGGCGAAATATCTCTGTCACTTACGCTCAACATGATAGCGCGAGTATACGCAAACAGAGGTGTTATGCTTGCAGAGACCGCAATCGATACAATGCCTACCCCGCTTGGATCCTACATAAAGCCTATTGGCAAATATCGCAAACAACACTAGACATTTAGCCGGGAAGTACTTGAAAGTCTCGGATATCTAACAGAGCATCTACTATCACATCATCTTCTCGCGTTCCATCTTCCCCTGAGCAGAGACTGCCCTCAAACATGCAGGTGTTTTCGCCCAATCTCGACTATCTTGTCTCCAGCATACAGCTGCAGAAGGATAGCTAGGAACAGGACCAGAAGCGCGACTAGGATAGTCTGCAAGAATGCATGACGTGCTGAGACAAACAAGAAAGGAGATGAGCATTCCAGTCTCTGCACTCAGAGGCAATATCGCCAGAACATAGTTGGGCTCACATGGATACATGGCTTGATCCGCTGAGATGATTCGGAGAGTGTTATCTGCGCTTCCGGAGACGAGAAGAGTGGAATCAGGAGAGAATCGCAGACATGTCGAAGGGAAGTCGTGCGCTGCGAGTACGGAGAGCAGAGGCTGAAAAAAGTATACGCTTCCAGCATCAGCTATAATCCACTGTATCGGAAGCACGCAATCCGCGAGTCGATATGTAACTCACCCTGATATTCTCGGCATCGAAGATGCTAACGCTCAGATCTGCTCCACCAATAGCGAGCATCTTCCCATCTGGCGAGATATCAAAGCTCGTAACAGGCTTCTTAGAGACTGTTCTCGTCTTGATCAAGCTCCACGACTGTGTGTCCCAGACGCTTATGAATGCTTTTCTTTCAGCTGCTGCTCCGCTACGTTTCCTCCCTCGTGCGCTGGAGGAAGAGCCGCCTCCTACAGTATCCGGGGTGGAATTGACGAGCGTGTATAGGCGCGAAGAAGTAGTGCCTCGTCCGAAACGCGCCGCGCGGAAAGTGCATTTTAAGGATTGTTTCAGGACAGGCCGTTCGATCACTTGGAGTGGTTCGGGAGCTTCAGTGCTTATTGGTATTTCAGTCTTCTCGGAAGACGACGAGGGCAGACTGTAGATGCATATCCTTTGGGACGCTGCTCCGAGCATCTGGTGACTTGCATCAGCCGAAAAAAGACTGTCAAGACAGGAGTGGAGACTACCGTACCATAGTCCCAGCATCGTTGAAATCTGCATCAAACATCTCGTCTCCGCTGAACTCGAAATCTGGAAAGACGCGCTTCATGCTTGGCAGTGCAATCAGAGATAGCTAGAGACGCGAGGCATGAGTATATCTGAAGCACAAACGGTATTTGGAATTGGGGCAGCCTACAATGCTCTTGCTCGTCCCCACTGCCGCCATGTCGCCTTTTCGCGATAGAGCTGTGATCTTCTGGTATTCGTCTGGGTCTGTGCCTGTCATTGTACTCGTTGCGCTCTCTTGCTGTAGCCTGCGTGTATGAATAATGTCGAATGCTAAGTACAGGCGCGTCTTTAACAGAACGTGTGTCTTCTGGCTCACTTCTCATCGCCGTAGCTGATGACGCGCAGGTTGTTGTTCTTGCCTTGCTTCACTAGCGATGCTTCGCTGTTTATGCCTAGAAAGAGCTCTTTGCGCTGGATTGACGAGTAATGACATGCGCGGATAGGGACATTCAGAACAACGGTAAGTAGGAGGAAACAGCAGGATGGGTTCCAAGTGATATAGAAAGCACCTCTGGATGTGCGGCGACTGTCATTGGAGCTTCTTCGGTCTTTGCGAGCTGCAGTTCAGCTTTCCGCGTGCATTTCTGGGAGGGCACGTCGATGGAGTATATGGACTGCGAATGACTCGTCAGAACTGACTCGTTGATGACGGGCTATCTCTTTGCGTTGGCTGACCAGGCTGTTCTTGACGCCGCTTCTGCCAGCTCCACCACCGCCAGCTACGGCGATGTCGCTGTTGCCTGTGAATGCGAGTGCCCATACTGGATAGTCGATGGCCGCGACGAAGTGGCCTTTGCTGCTGGTCATGGCGAGCGCAAACGAGCGAGAAGATGTTGGAGTGAGAAGTAGCAGTTAGCAGTTAGCTGTCGCCGTTCTTTGCTTCTTGACCCATCAAATCATTGGCCATTCCATCCATCATGGATTCCTATCAGACCCCGTCAGTCATGGATGACAGAGCTGATGATCCTGATCCCTGCTCGACACGATACTGATGGATCCAACAGCCTATCCTCGCGCTATGCCAGCAAGGAAATGTCAAGTCTCTTCTCAAACGCCGTGCGCTGCTGCTCCCTCCAAAACTGTCATACTATCGTGTCGCGCATCTAATCTGTCCATCTGTAATGCTCCAATACAGACCCGCTTTGGCACCTGGAGACAGCTATGGCTCTCACTCGCAAAAGCTGAAAAACAGCTAGGACTAAACATCCCAGACAAGGCCATAGAAGAGATGGAGGCCAACCTTGTGCGTGCATTGTCTACTCATCTGCCAGATAAATCCAGCTAAAGCACACTTGTCCGTCTCAAACTCCGGAAATTTCTCCTATCTCTGCATCTCCCTCCCACTCGTTCGCACATATATCGCATATACACAGAAACTCGATGAGAAGCAAATGGAGATGGCCGCAGCTGAAGAGAAGCGCAGAAGGCACGACGTGATGGCGCACGTGCACACTTTCGGAGAAGTCTGCCCTACTGCTGCTCCAATTATTCATTTGGGCGCAACCAGCTGCTTTGTTACAGAGTGAGTTAAGCTCTCTTATGCATCGAGCCCAGCTTTTGGAGGGAAAACTCATTTTCGATATCATCGACTTGCAGCAACGCCGACTTGATCTTCTTGCGAAAGGGCCTGAAACTTCTCCTTGGCAAGCTAGTCGTAGTCATCGACCGTTTCTCCCGCTGGGCCGAGCAGTACAAAGACCTCGCAACGCTCGGATGGACGCACTTTCAGCCTGCCCAGCTCGTGACAGTCGGTAAACGCGCGACCTTATGGATTCAGGAGCTTCTCTGGGATCTACGGAACATCTCTCGTGCATACTCCGATATCGGATTCAGAGGTGTCAAGGGTACGACGGGTACACAGGCTAGTTTCCTAGCTCTGTTCGAAGGAGATCACGACAAAGTCGAGAAGCTCGATCAGCTTGTCACGGAGCTCAATGGCTTCGAATATGCCTACCCTGTTACAGGCCAGACATACTCGCGGAAAATCGACATTGATGTCCTGCAACCTCTTGCTTCATTTGGAGCTACAGCCCACAAAATCGCTACGGATATCAGACTGCTAGCGAATTTGAAGGAGGTGGAAGAACCGTTTGAGAAGGACCAGATCGGAAGCTCGGCAATGGCGTACAAGCGGAACCCAATGAGATGCGAGCGAGTCTGCTCACTTGCTAGACATCTCATGGTCTTGCCGCAGAATACACTCATGACGAGCTCTGTGCAGTGGTTCGAGAGAACGTTGGACGATAGGTGGGCTCCGCGTACTTTCACGGTCGCAGGACATTGCTGAGTATTGGTTTACAGCGCCAATCGACGTGTGACCATTCCGGAAGCTTTCCTCACCACAGATATCCTATTAAGCACTCTCCAAAACATCAGCGAAGGACTTGTCGTTTACCCCGCTATCATCCGCCGTCGGATCAACCAAGAGCTGCCCTTCATGGCTACCGAAAACATCATCATGGCGATGGTTAAAGCAGGCGGCGATCGTCAAATCGTACATGAGAAGATCCGAGTCCTCTCACATCAAGCAGCAAAGATCGTCAAAGAAGAAGGTGGAGAAAACGATTTGATTGAGAGAGTCAAGCAGGATGAGTTCTTCAAGCCCATTCATGCCGAGTTGGAAACCCTCCTGGACCCGAAAAGCTTTGTGGGACGGGCGCCGGAACAAGTCACCAAGTTCATCAAGGAGTGGGTTAGACCGGCTCTGGAGCCGTACCAGGATGCGATCAAAAGTGCCAAGGGTGCAGAGTTGTCGGTGTAAGGTATAGTATTTGGTATAGATGGGCTGAAACGAATTTCGACGATATAAGTCCGGCTTCGAGTAGGATATTCAGGACATAGCACTAGCTGACTTCACAGCACGGTATGATTTCCTTTGGAGGTCCTCTCTCTTCTAATTTAATAGATCGGACGGTGACGCAATGCGTGTCGTCTGACAGTGTCTGTCAGCAAGACGGTCAGACGACCACTTATCATTTTTCCCTATCTACGTACGAATTCATGAGTCATCCTGCCCTTTCACTCCCTTCAACTCGTTCTGCCTCTCTTATCACCCATCTGCATTCTGCCCAATTTTCGCCTATCACTTCCTGCTGCGATGCCTTTCAGGTTCAGTCGCCGTAAACGTATTCCTCCTCAGCAACAAGAGGGCAGCAAGATCGCGTCTTACATGAACCGCGATATATGCAACACGATCGCCGGATTCACTGATGTGCGAACTATGATCTCTCTGAGCCAATGCAATAAACAGCTGCGAGAAGCATGCGTAAGTATATACCAAATGTCCTCTGTCCGACAGGACGTGCTTTAAACGATGAACCCCTGCGATTCCCGCGAGCAGATGGCCAGCGTCTTTCGTATCTCCTATTTGTCTGTCAGGCGCATCCGCAAGTTTGCAAAAGCTTGCGTTGACAGGCTTGCGCCGTACATTAAGATCCTGCTGGTAAAGCTGTCAAGGGAGGCTCCGCATCTGGAAATATGATCCGAGGTCTTGGAGAAGCTCAATCCGGCTTCAATCATGTTCAGCAGTCCGTACGTTCATTGGAACGCTTCTCCTACGGTGACTCTGGCGTATCAGCGAGAGCTTGCCGCTCTGTTCAAGGCTGCCGGAACACATTGCAAGGGTACATCCATGGCCCTGGGGATGGATGCAACTATCAGAGGGGACTATCGTCGACCTTCCACCTTCTCGGACCGGGGCCTGCTCCGATTGATTTCCGAACAGGTGCAAATCTCCTGCATGTGCTTAGCGTTCTGGCCGTTCTGCTGGCAGCTTGAGCTGGGCTCTCCCGGCTATGCCGACCTAACCTCCTTGACGCTCCGAAATTGTCCCATCTACAGCGATCGTAGCTTGTCAAATACTCTACAGGCGCCATCCAAGATACAGTCTTTGGACATCATGAACCCGACATTTGGCAGTGGCCGTCCTGTGAGGGATCTGCTGCGCTATGTGGCACCTTCTCTAGTGAACCTCAAGATCGAGCTATCGGTCGAAGATTGTGGTGGATGGCCTCTGCACGGGCTCTTCTTGCCCAGGTTAAGACATCTGAAGTACAAAAGAGGGTATATGCACCCGCCCCTTGGGATACCGATTGCTCCGAAGCTAGTCTCTCTGGGAATTGGATCGGGGTTAATGTATCCATTCCAGGATCATGAAATAGGCGATATGAGGTATCTTCTGAGCCTTTACTGTCAACACACGTCCCTCAAGACACTGTCCATCAGCCTTACCGAAACATGGGGTGGAATGCAGGGTGATACGTGCTTCGATGAACTGGAAGACTTTGGTGCCAGACAGCTGGAGATAGTCGTAACACAGTGCCACCTGACTTCGTGTCGGTACATCAACGCCTCGCTTCTTTCGCGGACCAAGTCTTTGTGGATCGATACTTATCGCTCAACACGAGATGGAGAGACAGAGGTTTGGCTGGGAACCGAGATGATGGCATGCCCTCTGCTGGAGAAAGTAGTGATTATCGGGCTTGATGCTGAAAGCCTATTGAGCAAGCTTGTAGCGCCAAGATTGACAAAGGTCGAAGTATACAAGGAAGACCTGTCAACGTCACTCTTGAAGCCGAAGCGCAAGGCTCGAAGATCTCGTTGATGTTGGAGAGGGGTGTACCAATTAGTTTCGAAGCTGGGACTGCTCGATTGCAGAAACAAGTCTCGTCTTCTCTTCGCACGGCAGGGATGTCTGAATCGCTTTCGGAAAAGCTCACATCGAAAGGCAATCATCGTGAAAGCGCTGTACCCTGACAAGCTCCGCCTTCGACGCTTTGGCTATTTGACACGGCCACGTCCACGAAAACGCCAGCTTCTGCCAGCTGACTTCAATCAGTCGCCGAGTATGGCTCTGGAATGGCATTGACAGCGATACTGGACGTCTTTGGCGCTAGGATCGCTGCCATGAATCTCTCTGACGGATTGGAAAGATGGTGTCCGTCAAGCTTGGGCAAACAAGATGTCAGCTCAAACAACAAAACCCGATCTACTATATTCCTTGCATCTCCTTCTGCTCTCTCCATCATCTTTACTATCTTCCATCATGCCTTTTAGCTTCCGCCGTTTCCTCTCGTCCAAGACTCAGAGCGAACAGGTTCCACCGCTGCGCATAAACGCAGACATATGCTATATGATCTCGAAGCATGTGGACAGCACGACCATGTTCCGCTTGAGCATGTGTAACAGACAGCTCAGACATGCATGCGTGAGTGCCTTTGTACCTCCGCAAATCTACTACACGCTAACGTAGAATCACAGATGCCCATCATTTTCAAGAGAGTTAGAATCCACAGCGGAGTCGTTGAGTCTTTCGCCGGCAAGACTCTGGATTCTTTGTGGCCATGCATCAAGATCTTTTCGATTTGTCTCGAGTCAAAACGCGTCAAAGTCGAGCATTGGTTGCCAATACTGGAGAAAGTACAACCTACTCATGTCTTTATATTCGTCTATTACGTACAGGGGAACATGCGTGGCAGTACTACCGCAGAGTATGAGCAGGATCTCATTCGCCTGTTTGAAGGTGTCAAGGTACACTGCCATGACGCATATATCCATCTGACTTTCGATCCTTGGCTCTACGAGCGAGGCAATAGAATGCCAACCTTCTCCGACCGTGGCCTCCTCCGCCAAGCATGTCAACGGCTCCAGCCAACGAGCATGTCAATGCAGCGATGGCCATACTGCTATCAGATCGAGCTGGATTCTCCTGGCTGCTCCGAATTGCTGCTCCTAAGTCTAAAAGGCTGCAGTCTCGTCAGCGACGCCAGTCTTCACGCACCTTTTCGGGCTCCCCCGAAGATCTGCGTTCTGGAACTGTCAGACCTGAGATTCGGCAGCGGAACACCGTTGCGTGACCTGCTCGTGCACCTGGCGCCCTCGCTTGTACAACTCAAGCTGCACTTTCATCTATAGCTGGAACAGCGGCCTTTAGACTTCCACAGTGCTGTGAAGCAGTCTTTGCAGGGCCTGACATTCCCGAAGCTCACTACTATGACGTTAAGGTCATACGCTCTTTGTTTGGCTCTAGGTACTCCCTCGGCCCCGAAACTCACCCGTCTAGACTACCTAGAGGCCATATCTTATCCTGTCATCCCGGCCATTCTGTGGTCAATGAGCCAAAGCCTACGGAACTATTGTCAGACGACACCAATTACTACTTCAGGTATCCGCGTCAGTTCAGACGATTGGTACCCAAGCACGAGTGAGGACATCTTCGAGAACCTGGAGGATGTAAGGCAGCAGGAAAGGCGTCCCCCGGGACTGCCGGCTGCGGGAGTAGCCTCTAATGGAGCGACATCTGAGCATCCGAAGGCCAGGCGAGTGGACGTCATCGTACGGGACTGCTCTTTAGCCTCGTATCGATCACTCACCTCTTCGCTGCTGGCTCGCACTCAGGTGCTAAAAATCGGTGATACTGATCATTCTGGAAGTAAGGATGTCTGGGAAGGTACCGAAGATCTGCCATGTCCTTTGCTTGAGAAGGTCTACATCCGTGGACACGACCACGATAGTTTGTTAATGAGACTCGTGGCTCCAAATTTGCAGACGATCGATGTGGTAAGCGAGAGCAAGCCATCGAAAAACGGACAAGAGGCGTGATGCAAAGGATGAGCGGAAAGCGAGCATACTTCTCGGCGTTGGCGATAATGAGTCATGCGTTGTAGGTACGATAGTAGGCACCGAGGCTGGCCCTTGTCTGCCTCCATCATCTTGTGTGGCATCAGCAGACCTTTTTGAGCAAGGAATTGAGCAATACTCAAGCATCAGTGCTTAGGCTGCATTGTGATGAGAATTGCAATGGGTGACTCATAGATAACAAGGAGCTGATCGGAAGAAGGGCTTTTGCAAATACTGCCAGATCATCGATACCAGCAGGCATACAAGTTCTGACATTGAATTGGAGGAAATGATGATTGCGGAAGGGGAGGCCAGAATGAGGTGGAAAGCTAGTGTTGCTTCGACTACTTATCCCTATAGATACCCCAGGATGGGCGACCAGCACGGTCACTGAGATTGACGGGTCTGAACTTCATTCCAGGATTGGCAGCCTCCAAAGCGGCGCTGTAGACACCGAAGTCAGACTTGTTGCTTAAACAGAAGGAGGGGCAGACAAGGCCTACACTTTGGCTTGTGCATCACTCTTTTGCGTGAAAGCGAGCGTCGTTGCCGTGCCGTAGGCATTTTGACGCTCCCTGGTCACAAATCTGTTCGCCAGCAGGGGAACATAGTACTCGACGTCGCTCATGCTGGTCAGATGATGGGTGGTGGTTGGGACTCTGGGATAGGAGAGAGGGGATCGCTTAGATGTAGAAGTTCAGAAGCAGAGCTGCATCAGAGCAAAAGAGCGAGTTTTGTATGCGGGTGCATCGCCTCAGATGTGGATCATCAAACATCGCTCTAATGGCTTAAAAGGGGCATCAGAAGGACAGTCTCATTCTTAAACCGTCGGAGGAACCGCGCGTCAGGTCTACAGAGATCACGATGATATGCGACACGACCTGCAGTCTGCGTGTTGTGATCCGGGTGATGTTAGTGCAGACCCGCCAGCGCTTTTTGCGAAGATTTCGGTGCTGAGCGTGATTAGTTGCCTTTAGAAGCCGAAAGAGGGTAAAGGTGCGACAAAGAGGGTATAGTCGTCTCTTGATTGCTTTGCAGATCACCTATCGAGTCTAGGCGTCCGCGGTCTTGAGCCCGTATCATCTTCGTTCCTACCCGCGAAGCCATTCAGCCTGGGAGAGGTAGCCTTCGACGCATTTGAAGTTGAAGATGACGGATCCTTCAAAGATGCGCCATCAGGACCACCATTCGACATGGCCTCGAAGCTAGCCCTTCTCAGCGGCAGTTCGAAATCTTCAGGCCCGCCAATATCGCCTGTTCCCGATGTGCCAGTCTCTTCATCTCCATGTATGCCATTGCCTCCTGTGCTGCCATTCATACGCGTTGACTTTATGCCTGTTATGGGGCTGGAGTAGAGTTGCCAGTCTCGCATGTAGGGATCTTCGTTGATGAAATAGTAGAAAGTGCCCACTGCTAGTGAAGCTCCAGCCACGAGGTCAATGAGGTAGCTGAGCGCACAACGCTGTTAGGCCAGCTTCGTACTGTGCAAGCGCGACTTACTGATGCGTGAGGTACATGGTACTCCAGTACAGCCAGAGCACATACGCAATATACACCCATCGATATTGCGGGAAGAAATGATTGAGGAGCAGAGCATCCGTGGTTGAGCAACCGGCATGCAAGGATGGAAAAGCGCCAAAAGGCATAGGCGAGTTTGTGAAGGTGTTCGTGTAGCCATTACCGCCGAATATGGCATCTATACGTGCAAGGCCGCCTGGAGATCCCTTCATGCCATATTCTGCGGGAATTTGACCATGCAGAAGCTCGTACCCTGCGCCAAGCAAAGTCAGCTTTGAGGAACGATAAGCACGCATGCTGACTTACATGGAGGCGTGCAAGGGAGTGCTATCTGAGTCATCACGCCCAGAATGTTAACGTATCCAAAGACCTTGCCGAAGAACTTGACTGCGCCAGGCCTACAGAATTATGTAGACGCGTCAGGATTCCAACAAATACGCAAGTAGAAGGAATACATACGGTCCGAATATCCATATCAGAGCTGCGGTCACGAAAGGAAAGCTAAAATGCATGACTCCGTATGGAAGCCAGGCGAGGATGTCCAAGGTTGGATTGGTGTATCTTGTAAGAATATCGGATATGTTTGCGCCGTAGAGTACAGACTCAAGGGTAGGTAGTACATCTACCCATATATGCGGTCTTAGAAAGCCTATCGACCATTTGGAAGTGAAGTAGAGGAGGAGCCACGAGAATATCGGAGTCGCAGGGAGGACAAATTGGCTTGTGAAGGGAATGAGAAGACCTAGGGAATATGCGACGACGATGAAGAGTTTCCCCAACAGCCCTAGGGACTGCGAAACGAGGAGGTTTGCGACGGCCATCAAGAGCAGGAACAGGTATTGCCCGTCGTTCTTCCATGTAAAAGGATAGTGCCGGATCCTCCTCAGGCTCAGCGTCACGTCGAAGCTCAGCTCCAGCCTGCTGATGCTGGCATACAGCGGTCCAGCGAGCCAGGACGGAAGTTGGATGGCAGGCATGGCGGCACGAGTCGCAGCGTAGCGTAGCTATAGCTACTGGCCCTATCTCGCTGTTCGCGTGAGATTTGCTGCAGTTTCTTCGTCTTCGTGCTTCTGCCAATTCCTCCAGTCAGTCTGCGGGCAAGATGAGAAAGGCGATAGTTTCGCTGGGAGGGCGCAGCTTGCGGACGCGGTCAGCGACATCGAGGACATCTCTACCATCATGCTACGCTTCATCGCCGGCCTTTGCGAACCAGATCTACCTGAATCCATCAAGATCCGCCAGCTCTCGGTCTGTTCCTGCTCCATTTCGCGCCTATTCTACAGAAGGCTCCACTCCTCCTGCTGTTTCATCCGATAAACCTGTTAGCGATGCCTCCCTTGCTGTTTTGACATCCGAATTGACCCCTATTCTCGCTTGCATAGCTCCCGAAAGAAGTCAAAGCTAGCGAGCATGCTGCTTTATCCAAGACACCTCTCTACGACCTTCATCTGAAGAACGGCGCCAAAGTGGTCCCCTTCGCGGGGTTCGAGATGCCCCTCACATACAGATGGGGTGGACAGCGTGAGTGAGGTCTATGCGAATAGCAATTGCCGCACTGTGTACTGATTACTCGATGCAGTCGCTGAGCATCATCAAGTCCGCAAACAAGCGGGTATCTTCGATGTCTCGCATATGGTCCAGTCTTCGTGAGTTGACCTCTCCTTCCAAGGCCATCGCATATACACTGACAATGCTATTGAATTCATTAGAATCTCTGGACCCGGCGCGACCGACTTTCTGACGCATCTCCTTCCGACCTCGCTAAAGTCGCTTCTTGCAACTCCCGAAGAAGAGGCTGTTTTTAAAGGCTCAAAAGGCGTCAGAGGACCATACAAAAGTTCTTTGAGTCTCCTCCTCAATCGAGAAGGAGGTATCATCGATGATCTTGTAGTTACCCGACATGGCCAAGACAGGTTAGCCGTTCTTCTCTAAAGCTAAGCAGGTCATTTGTTGATGAAGACGAATCAGCTATTATGTCGTGACAAATGCTGGAAGGAGAAAGGAAGATCTTGAACATATCAGTCGAGAGCTCAAGAACTTCAACCAGAAGAATGGCACAAGCGTGAAACACGAAGTTATTGATGCAGGCCTTATCGCCTTACAAGGTGAGCTGCAGAATTTTTCGCATCCAAGCTGCACTATTAATGCTTATTCGTGCGGATTGATTGTAACAGGCCCGTCCGCCGCTGAAGCTCTGCAAGCCCATCTACCGGACGTGGATCTTTCCAAGCTCTACTTCGGCCAATCCCTCATTACTTCACTTTCAGATATCGAAGTACACATTGCTCGAGGTGGCTATACAGGCGAAGACGGTTTCGAGATCTCGATGCCGTCCGATAAAAGCATAGAACTAACAGAATTACTGCTGCAGAACAGTCAGGTACAATTGGTCGGATTGGCGGCGAGAGATAGCTTGAGATTGGAGGCGGGTATGTGTCTGTATGGACATGACTTGTCGGAAGATGTGGGCGCCGTGGAAGCTGGCTTGACTTGGGTCATCGGTAGGCACAATTCCACACGGAGATGAACTGCAGCTGATTCATACATGGTCAATAGGCGAGGACAGAAGGACGGGACCGCCATTCATTGGCTCGGAAGCAACATTGAATGCCATGGCTGCCAAGACGCCCAAAACGAGACGAGTCGGGCTGCTCGTTGATCCAGGTCTAGTAGCGCGTGAAGGCACGCCTTTGTATCTTCCTGGTTCTCCTGCATCCACCTCGAAAGACAGCAACGAAGGTACCATTGGCAGAATCACGTCGGGTATCCCATCTCCCACGCTGAAACAGAATATCGCGATGGCGTATGTCGACTTCGGAAAACATAAGATCAACACGGAATTGGAGATTAGATTGAGAGGGAAGAATAGGAAAGCGACAGTTACCAAGATGCCGTTTGTGAAGCCAAATTACTGGAGAGCGCCTGCGAGCAAGAAATAGACGATACAAGTGTAAGGGCAGTCCATGGGTCACCGTGAACATGTAGCTGGTGCAAAATCAGGGTTCCTACGCGTCTTTGGTCATGCTTGCTTGCTTGCTTCCGTACCTATCGATTTTAGACAAGGAACGACATGGCGCCTGCAGAAGGAAACCAACAAAAGGCAGACGCTACGGCGACAGCGAGCAGCAGTACTGCCGTAGCAGAGGAGACGAAGAAGCAGCTTCCACAGCTCGGAGCGCTCGAGGAGGATGACGAGTTTGAGGAGGTGAGGGCAGGCGTCAAGTCATCTGGTCAAGTCAATGTACTTATTGTTACTTCTCCTTCGTACAGTTCGAAGCAGAAGGTGCAGCTGTCCCATCCTGAAGGTCTGAACAGCCAAAGCTGACTTACGAGGCCACGCAGACTGGGACGATAGCGAGTCCTCGTTGTCTCAGATAGCGACATCCATCAAAGGAGCAAGCGAATCCTTGAACACGACGACTTCGAACGCAGGAAATAACGCAGCAAACGCCGGAGCTGGAGGAGCAGCTGGAAAGACGGGCACGACGAGCCTGGATAGCTTGTGGGAGGATAACTGGGACGATGACGATATTGAAGATGATTTCAGCGTGCAATTGAGGTGGGTTTACTACCTTTTGGCCTTTCTAAGCTGATACTGAAACCCGCTTGCTTGTGCTTCGCAGGAAAGCTATCAGCGAACATAACGGACCGCAACCTATGGCTACGTAGAAGGAAAGAATGGAGGATGCTCTAAGTGTATCATTAGACAGGCGGTAACAACGAAGCTCTTCCGAGGTACACGCCAGAGCCAGCTTACACTGGACTGTACTGACTACACACGATATGACGCTGACATGAGAGGTGTACACTCAAAAGAAATGCTTACAGCTCGCATACCCTGGACCAATCGATACCGAAAGCGCGAAGGTCACACTTAGACCTACTGAATATCGTTTTACACCTTTCTATACATTCAAAGTTCCTCCAATATCCTACAATTTATCCACAACTCGTTATGCCCTCTTCACAGCCCAATCCCAAGCATTCGGCTCTCATCAAGTTAACCCTCTTCGTACATCGCATGCCCTCTCTATCGATCGAAGAGTTTGAGCATTACTGGACATATGAGCATCCGAAAGCACTAGCTTCATTCAACGAGAAGATAGGCTGTCCGATCCGCAAATACGTGCAATGTCATCGGAATCCAGACAAGATCGCTCAAGGGAACAAAGTGATGGGAGATGCAGTTTTCGGAGGATCGAATGAGTTTGATCAAAGCTATGAAGCGATTGTTGAGGTGTGGTTTGACAGGTTGGTCGAGACTCGTCCGCAATGCCAGATCAACCTTTGAAAGCTCAAATCGTATCTCTTGACGCGCAGCATCGCCAAGATGAAGGAGACGTATACGCACCCGTTATACAAGGAGATCGTATCGCCGGACGAGGCCAAGTTTGGAGCAGGCCCGATGCGATATGTGGTGCAGCAGGAGGTCATTCAGTGGGATTTGACTTGAGCGCAGGATGGCTGTATGAGCAGCAGTAGTAGTAATGCAACCTATTCAACCCAGACGTTGTCTTTCGCGAGTTGACATATATTACAGCGTGCCTAAGTACTTCATCGTCATCGATCGCTGGCTGATTCCATCCAAGTCTGATTGGGATTGAGATTGGACTGCTTCTTGTCTCTGCACCAATTCCATCAAGAATACACAGAAGATGCAGAGATTCAACACTTTCGCGCGCGTCGGTAGAAGCAGCAGTCTGGCAGCGAGACCTGGCGCTGGCCCCCGCCTGATGCTGGTCCGCACCAAGATTGACAAGACGAGCATTGGGAACGACCAGGATGCGGCCATGGACAAGAACTACGCTGATGCCAAATACACGCAAGGAAGCAACGACAAAGAGACACTCGCAGACAGGGTGCGGCCATCCGACAACTGCCGGGCGTGGGTCGGGCAGTCTATTGACGCTGTGTGACGTGTCTATAGCACTCTCTGGACCGCTCCAAAGACGATGCAAAGATATTCCAAGATCAACATACCGAAGAAATGACGAAAGCGAGAGAGGAGAGAAGCGGAGGGTCCGGAACGACTGCAAGCGCAAGCAGCTTGTCGCACGGCAAGAGCGATGGTACTGCAGAGAAACAGCGCAAGACGCACGCAACTGCCGAAGGTTCCGATTTCCAGCCTGGTCAGAAGGGAGATCAGGTGCGTTCACATCTCTAGACTCATGCATGCTCGATGAGACTAAACGAATTATTGAACAATCCAGGTCGGAGGAGCAGCGTCCGTGGAACAGGGCCAACAGCCAGGCGAAGGCATGGTGGGTACGAAGGAACCAGCCAGCTCAGGCACTTTCGGCGGCGTGAAGGATTTCGTAAAGAACATTGGCAACAAAGGACCTGCTTCGCACAGTTTCTCCACTTTTGCAAAGATGCGATTCCCAGCCGTACCTGAATCTGCAGTAGATAAAGGTGCGCGGGATCCTAAAGACACAAATGTCAGAGGAGAACAGTCGCCACATCTACCACATCATGCACCAGGTCAAGGTGACAAGATGCCTGCTGTCAAGAACAACGCCTCTCTGCCATCCAAGCAAGGCAAAGCTGGCTCGCCTAAATCATTCTCGACTTCTGCTTTCGCGTCTTCAGACTCCAGACGTACCGGAACAGCCAACACACCCGGATCAAAGGCCGTCGACCCATCTACTGGTACCCACTCCCCTTCTTTCGCGCCTCAGACCGGCCCAAGCGCTACTTACACACACGTAATTGGCACGCCCGAGCCCGACTCTCATAAGACAGGCTACCAGTACTCGACTACATCCGAATCTGGTCATCTACCCTCTGGAACAGCACCAAGATCATCCACTTCCACGTCCGAATACCCAAAACACGCAGCCACGGATGATATTCTGAAGAAGGAAGCGGGCATAGGGAGCAGTAATGAAAAGATCGACGAGCCCCTGAAAGGCGCCGATGAGATGGTAGCTCAGCAGGAAGTAGGTCAGGCAGGTGATGTGAGTATAAGCATCATCTGAAATCGGCTATCACTAAATGAATGATTACTGTAAAAGGACGTTGGTGGGAGACAACAGCAGCCAGGCGGACGGTAAGCTAGTCTTGCATTGCTGCTTGACTAAGGTAGCTGACGATCTGCTCCAGCGCCTACGCCGTACCTCCTGATGTGGGCGAGATCGAGGAGGATACCGTGAGCCATAAATTATAGACAGGACGGGCAAGTGAGTTTGAGCTGATGAATTCCGTATAGCTCCCCAAGCCGATCAAAAAATAAATCAGAAGAGTCAATGAAGAGATGCCATGTCTAATCCTGTTCGAGAAAGTAGACGACTAGCAATGCGTGCAATGTATCCTGTCCTGATGCTCATTCCATCAAGACTTGCCTTAAAAACCCCATGTAGCAGTGCTGACGCGATCTGTATATCTGTTTAGGGATGATGGTGACTTCACAGCGGTGGCTCTCGATGCAAATGTGCAGATCTTACGTCAGGTCAGATATCAAGACGCCATACAGGCAGTAGCACCAGCTCTGCCAAACTTCTGAGCAATGCCTCCCTCTCGCTCCCATTCCTCCCATATCTTCGCCTCCCCTCTTCAATAGCCACTTATACTAGTGTCATACGTTGAGTTCAACTCCCTCGGTCTCTCTCTAAGTACTCCCTAGCTATTCTATATAATTTCACAGTGAAGAAGGGAGTGGCCTTTCCTTACAATCGGGCCCGAGACCGCCCTTTCAAGATGGTCTAGCAAAGGTGCAGCAGTGCAGCTCTACGCTATAAAATGAGAGGTAAAAGCCACTCTCTTGCTTCTCCTTCACCAACTTTCGAAACGCAAGATCTGTTACCGAACGGCTCAGCGATTACACAACTCTGCTATTTACATATACGACTCCAGCCCTCTGACCTCCAAAGAAATGCCATCCCGCGCTCAAATCAACGCATCAACCCGTGCTGAGTACGGCATCCCCGCTGTCGGTCACTTAGTATTCGTTCTCGGAACTAGGGGACGAGTCGTTGCCTTTCAAGACATGACGCAGGCCAACGAGGTAGTGTAAGTCAATATAAGACCCATGGAAAACCCATCCAATGCTGAGAGATCTTGACGGTAGCGATGAACTCACATCCGCATGGCCCGGAATGAGCTTCGGAATTGTCACTTTTCAGGGTGGTCTGGCTATCATGCGCTACAGCTGATATTAGTGCGACCCTCAGCAGCTGTTTCGTGTGATCAGAGCATCATGTCCTGGCTTAAAACATGTAACCTCTGCTTCAGTGATACTTGAATGACTGTCTTTGATTCTGCCAAGTCTTACTAACGCAATCGCCTCACCATGAGCCGAGCGGGCCAGTAAGTCTAACACTTGTGCCATCTCAGTATCATTGGACAAGCATTAGGGGCAGAGTAGTAAAAGCTCGAAGTCGGCAGATCTCGACCTTTGCGAAATTTTCTGGCAGGTCAGTAGGCCGGTAACTGCTCCTCAGCGAGCGTAGCCCCCTTTTGAATGCAGGCCCCATGCGAGTAAGCGTTTTCGGTGCCATACGAAGTGATCAAGAGGAACTTGGGTCACATTGCTGAGCAACCTCTTCTTCAGATACGACTTCCAAAGACAACTTCAACGACCTTCAAGTAATCGCTTATCTAGGAGGCAGTTTCAAGCTCATTTCGCATAGCGGTCGTAAGATCAGCAAAGCGGGCATCCAAGCTGAAGCAGATCCATATCAGCTCGGACTATGCGATCTTGAAGAGATTTGACTAACTTGTCCCCTATGACAAGCTTGTCCTCCCCTTCATCAGCGCTGACCTGCATGCATCCGACAGGCAGCTCGATCGCAGTCCAGTCGATGGAGTGCTTTCGTCGAAGTCTAGTCTCATGTACGAGCATGCTGTTGAGAGCGTTCGATCTCATGTCGGTCCTGAAGGCATCGAAAGTCTTGCGCTCCTCGCGGCCGTTTCGAAGAATCGTAACTGAAAAGGTTACACCTTGGAAGTAGTGGAAGTTGGCGAGATCGGCATCATTATTTTTCTTAGCTAGATATGTCGTACGGGACCTCTGCTTTGATGGCTCGGATGCTCATTGGGGCAGACATGGTTGTTTTGTTTCTTGTTTGGTTTCGCTTGAGAGACAAGAGCCAACAGAGAGCGCACAAGCAGCTCTTATACCCTGGGAGCAGGGTTACGCTGTGCCGCCTGTGAACGGTCTGCCTAAAAGGTTCGCCTCCTCCTTTGCATATCGTTTGGAGCTCTTCCGGCCGACCTCAGTCAGCAATCTTCAGCTCCTGTACTTCATGTAATATCAGCAATGCTTGCGTGCATGCATCAGCTGTTCCCGATGCTCTCGGCGTTTAGGCTTGTTCCATCGGGGATTAGGCGCACCTTCTTCTTTTCCTTCTGCTCGAACAGCAGCGAGAGCGAGCGAGTGAAGGATGGACTTTTCGCACATTCTGCAACAAACCATGGCCAGCAATGGACAGCAGAATCAGCAGCAGCAGGTCAGTCAAATCAGTATGGAGTTTAGGCATGCGGCAGTCGGCGCTGACCGAAAGCGCCGTCTCGAACAGGGCCCTCCGCTGGACTTCTCTGGGTACTCGTTCAATGGAGCGCAGTTTACTCAACACATCCCTATGCCCCAATCCACCCTGCCTGCTCCTCCCCCTGCCCAGTTCAGTATGCCCGAAATGCAGTCAAACTTAACCGAGAAACAAAGCACTCTAGATAAGCTCAAGAAGTCGAGGAAAAGGCAGCAAACAAGCTGCTCCGAGTGTCATAGACGTAAACAGAAGTGCAACAAGGTGATTGCGCTCCGCCCTGCTGCCTATATTGCGAAGCTGAAAGCGCTTCGGACAAACAGGAAGTGCCATGTGATCGGTGCATCAAGAGGTGTGTAAACGCTCGTCCCGGATATGTGCAGTCCCATTTGCGCTGAACAATCATCTACAGAGGTACTGCAGAGCAATGCCGCATCCTCATGGCTGGCGAGACAGACGCTCCGGCCGATGCCCCTCGATCGACCACAAGCTTTGACCAGCCTAAGCCTAAGAAGAGACAGAGAGATGCAACGGATGACTTGGCTGCAAGAGTGCAGCAACTTGAAACCATGATCAGGATGCAGACACAAATGCAGCAGCAGCAATACAATGGTAATGCAGGAAACGTCAATTTTCAGCGCCAGAATAGCGATCAGCGCCAGTCGGAGGAAGACGACGATGACGATGATGTCAAGTCGGAGCAATCCGCTGTCGAAGTGGCTGCCGCAGATGCGCTCGGCCAGCTAAGCAAGTCTACGCCCGGAGAAGGCGGAAGCGAAGCTCGTATATGTAAGAGTCGCCTGCATTCCGCTTTCCCGTTCTTCGCGCTGATACGCGAATCCTGGAACCTTACAGATAGCGGGCCAGGTAGTCTTGCAGACTTTATTACCGCCTCGGGACTTGGCGCGGACAACGGCGCCGAATTAGGCCATGGCCCCCGAGCTCGTGTGGAAGACATGAAGATGTGCTCTTCCATACCCACCTTGCTCAGCACGCCAGCTTTGCCACATTCAATCACCAGATTGGCAGACGCCCTTCAAGAGCAAAAGGCAAAGTTCCCTCCTGCTCCCATCTGCCACTATCTCTTCGATCTATACTATGGAAACCCAATATTCGCCGACAGAGCGCGTATGATGCCTAGAGGGTCCCTCCAATTATGCTACGATGCTCTGTTTGATGCCAGGGACAAGGACATGAGTCCTAACGCACAGGCAGCACGTGCCTTGAACTACCCCCAACTGGCGTCACCTGTCTCCCTCGCCTTCTTCTCCCTCACATTCGCGACACTGGCATGTGCGTTGACTATGTCGCCGGGAGCGACGCCCGAAACTCACATGTTAGCCTACAACATGTACGAGGCTTCGAGGTCTGCATTTATGGCAAGCGAAAGAAGGGAACAGCCAACCTATGCGGTCATCAACGCTCTTCTATCGCAGACTATATGGCTCAAAGTCGCAGGCTGTCCAAGCTTAGGCTTCACTTACGTAGCTCAGGCTATCCGCTTCGGACAAAGCATGGGCTTGCATAGAGAGCCCGGCGAAACGTGGGGACTAGGCGCATTCGAATGCGAAATCAGGAGGAGAATGTGGTGGGGCCTCTTCTGTGCAGATAGAGGGCACTCGATCTGCTATGGCAGACCATACATCATCATGGAAAAGCACTGCGATGTCAAACTGCCGGCCAATATCTATGATGAAGACCTTACTGCCAACGGCCCAACCAATGTCCGACCCAGTAGCGAAATCACCCAGCTCACCGGGCATTTCGTGTTTATCGGGATCTGCAAAGTGATCGTAGAAATCATTGATAGGGCGTTCTCTTGCAAGACCCCTACCTATGCCACCATCATCGACTTGGACAATCTCCTGACTAAAATGGAGAACGAAACTATTCCACCTGGTTTCCGGAATCCCTCAGTCCAGGATCTCAACGAGAAACCGTACATCAAGGCGGACTTCCAGATGACACAAATCATGACCTGCTGGATACGCTCCTTCCTCCATCGACCTTATCTCCTAAAGCCGCTTCCCAAGCCTGGCGAGGCAGACCACTATGCAGGCTCCAGAGCTGCCGTCATTGCCCTCAGTCAGCGGCAGTTGACACTAGTGAAGGATGTCCTTTCGCGAACGCCCGACCACAATTTACCATACTTTGGTTTCGCCTTCAATACTTTCGAGCCCGCCGTGAATCTGGCGATGGCTATTCATCAGGATCCTTTCAATCCAAATACTTCGGTAATTGACTCATATGTACAACAAGCTATGGCTCTGCTAGAAAGGATGTCGCCTTTCAACAAATGTTCACAAGAAGGATACCAAAACCTCAAATTTATGAGGCAGAAATACCTCGCTAGGATCGGCTCTCCTCATTTCAGCAGCAGCAGCAGCATAGCCAGCTCCAGATCCCCACCCGCTACTTCCTTCTCGCTTTCTTCAGGTGCTTCTCCTTCCAGCGCTGCAACCAGCAACTATACTCCGCCCATCCAATCTCTCAGTGCACCGCTTCCGGAACAAGACAACGCGCCTACGCCGAACACGTTATTCAATCAATTCTTCAAGGACTATGCTAGTCCAGCGGGGACGGGTGATTACCCGAATCTGTTCGACAGCTCAGATCCTCAGGCTACATGGATGGAAGAGACCGCTCCAGTTGAAGACTGGCCGTCGTCATACACGCGATTGGAAGGCGAACAAGACTTCAATGACTGGAGCAAGATGTTGGGCTTGTAAGGGTAGAGCATGTCTCTCTAGGAGATGCAAGCAACTGTGGCAGCGATGACGCGAGTAGATCATGGAAGTTGCTACTTCAGGGGTCGATTTTGTTAGGAAATGTTGCGCAAGTCAGTCTTTAGATCGATAGTTTCGACATTCCCGCTTCCCACCCTAGATCTACAGGCAATTGTGTACATTCGGTCATAACCATAACATTAAATTAAGCTTGTGCAATATATTTCCCGCTCTGCGTGTTTCTAGCAATCTCATCTAGATTGGCGCCCTCTAGGTGAATGCCAATCTTGCTGGCAAGACGACCAGGTAGCCTCCATGAGACGGACACTGGTTGCTGAGTGCCTTCAGTATCAGTCTGGAAGCGTGCCAATATCTTGGCTGTTCTGGTCTCTGTGATGTCGAATTCGTCCATCTGCCATGTGATCTGCTTCTTCCCTTCGGAATATAGTCCGTCAGGTTTTGTCTGCAGGTTCTTGCACCCGCTTGCGATCGGCACTGAGAAAGCCAGATCGTGCAGCGTAGTAGGCGCTCCGGAGAGGGCCCCGTCTTCAGCGCCGAAAGGCGAATCTTCGCCAGCTGCAAATTGACAAGCAGGGTTGCCGTGGTATGCCATCAAGAAACTTGTCTGATTTGGCTCAATTTTCCATTGAGGCGTTATTTCAATAGGTACTAACGCTCGAGGATCGGTCCCTTGGGTAGAAAGTGAATACTTGAACACAGTGCACAGACCGCTCCGGGAGTTCTGCAAAGCATTTGCGTCCACGGCATATTCTCCTGCGCTTCCAGAGAGTATAGCGTTGTTGGGAGCTGACCTGTCGAACTTCTCGAAGCCGTCTATCCTGAGCCTGAGCGGTCCATCGATGGCTACGTCCACGAGCGACATTGAGATCTCGCCGGTGACCATGACTCTTGTGACCTGACCTCCTTGCAAGATGACATTGACGGTCTCAAGAATGCTTGCGCGGAGACCAGGCGCGCTTGGCTGTGAGAAGGGAGACTTGCCTTGCCCGGCAGGCCTAAAGAGCTGAGAGGAGCTCGTTGACAGGATGCTTTCGGCTCTAGGTGCCGGAGATCGAGAGAGGGTGGGAGGTGGTGAAGCGTTCAGAGGAGGCGAAGCCAAGACTTCTGTGGGACTGGTAGGAGGCTGCTGCTGCATTGACTGCAGAGCGGTAGGTGTAGTGCTTGTATGCCGATGCTGAGGGATGGGAGGAGGCTGTCGTTGCTGCCTTTGCATTTCCATAATCTGTGCTATCGGAATCTCGTCTCCTGGGCTAGAAGCTGGCGGTGTGATGGTGTTTGAGGCACTTGTACCGTTTGAGGTGACCGAGCCAAGCGTACTTTGACGACTCGATCTGTTCGCTCTTGTACCTCGACGATTGATAGACGATGGTGAGGGCGAGAGACCTGCAGAGAGCGTATTCTTCATTCGCATCATTGCTGCCTCCCGTTCTGCATCGTCTTCGCGCGAGACAGTCGTAGCGGGCTGGATGTTGACCTTCATCGCCTGTGGTGTATCGTTTCTAAAGCAGACCAAACCATGTCAGCGGCGATCCGATACGTATCCTGCATACGTACTCATCGTCGCTATCAGGCATATCCATCAAGTTGGCTCCGCTCGTGGAGCTCCCAAGAGGCCGATTATAGTCCCGAGGCGGTACAGAGTAACCTTGATTATCGAGCTGTCGTAGCGTAGATGTTCGAGGTTCTTCATCATCTCCAAACAGATTGACTTGCTCTACAGCTGGACTAGCTGCATTTCTGTTCGTGGAAGCTCCGAAAGGATTTGCACTTGTACCGTTGGCAGTATCTTGAGAGCCTCTTCTCGCGGAAGGAATGGGAAGATCTGCTGTCTCCTCGTATGGGCTTTGGCTTTGAGGGAACATCGAAGGTGCAGGCTGATTGGCTGTGTTGACCGAAGGAGTTGCGGAGGGAGACGTCATTGTTCCTCTGCGCTTCAAGCCAAGGCTTGAGAAAGAAGGCATGAAGCTATCGCGATTGCTCTTACGGCCACCGCCGACGGAAGGCCTTAAGGCCCCCGAGTCCTGTCCAAAGTCATCCGAAGAAGCACCGCTTCTCGTCGAGGACTGCCGGTCTCTCGAGTCTCGAGCAGCCGATCCGAAATTGCCATCGCCAGAGTCCGAGCGTTGCGGTGGGGATGGTGCTACAGACTTGCGCTTATCGCCCTTGTTCTTCTTGAAAGCACTCAAGAGGCCACCCTTCTTCTTCGATTTACCATCTTTTTCGTCGTTTTCATCCCCTTGTCCAGCGCCGCCGACTCTGGACGAGATGACGCTTGGCGCCCGCCCATTGCTTCTAAAGCTTTGTGCATCTGTCTGCGTGTTTCTGCGCTGAGGTACTGAACCATTATAGGCGCCGAAGTCGTTCACTGTTGGTGATTGGACTGCAATGGAAGGTGTTGCGCCTTGTGTAGATTCTTCTGCACCTCCCGAAGACTTGAAACCTTCTCGCGAGATGAATTCTGTCATTTCCTGCTCAACCTCCCAGCTGAGAATGGCTGCCAATCCGCGCTCGGCTACCTCCATGCGCTCTCTGCCCAGATCATTTTGGAGCGTCTCGAAGACTGTAAGAAGCTGTTTAATGATGCATGAGTACATCCGATGGGTTACAATATCTCAGAAGAACTCGTACCTCTTTCAGGGTATTCAAGCGCCCGGCATCAACTTGCTGGTACTGATTGAGCAAAGCCGGGGCGTTCTCCTTCCATTGTTCGTCGTTACGAGAACTCTCTGCGTTGGCGTTCTTGCTGCGACCAGGGATCAGGCTTGATGTTCCAGATTTGGACGACTGACATCACGGGAAGACAGTCAGTCGACAGAGCTGCAGGGGGAGGAAGAAGACGAGGTCACCTTGGGGTTTTGATTGTCTTGACTGTCATTCAGCAAGCTTTCGCTGTTCTGCTCAAGCCCTCGAAGCAGAGCCCAGTCCTGGCTTGTATGCCGGCTCGCCAGAGGCTGCTGAATGTCGCGCCTGCATCTTGCGGCGAACTTCTGATGTAGAGCTGCGACTGCGCTTGTCTCGTTTACGATGGTCCGCTCTACTGCCTGGGCTGACGCTGATCCGGGAACCATATGGCCAGATCCCGCCCGTTCCCAGCGCTGGATGGCGGCCTGCAGAGCGTTTGCGTAATTTTCTTCAATCTGAAGACGATGATACAGCTTAGAAGTGATGGATCTTGCGCTGTTGGGAGCTGCGCAGCTTCACCTCTGCTCTCTCCGCAAACAGCGCGGCCAGCTTGTCGTTCGCATGCTTCGCTGAAGCCAGTCGCTGGCCCAGCTTGCGGCCTACCCTGTTGGGCGAATCATAGGCGAATGCATCGACGTACGCTGACGGCGAAAGGGCCATTTTGTCACTGAGGAAGAAGACAAGGCGGTTTCGCGGATTCCGACTTGATCTTTTGGATGCTCCGCAGGTTCGCAAGTGGACGAAACCATGTCCTACCACTCAATCCATGCCTGGAACCATCATGCAGCACCTACCGAAGCTATGCGACCGTCTCTGGTTCCATCGTCAAAGAGGCCTTTGATGCTCCCTTAACACCCTATAAGTCCAATACAGGGAGAACCGGTACTGGAAGATTCAGATATGATGCATTACAGCGTCCTAAAGACTTCCTGACTCTGTCAAGGAAGACTACCGCAAGAGCTCAGGCCATCGTGTCACGCCTACTTGCATACACCCCTTGTCCCTCTACTTCTTGCCAAGAATCAAAAGAGAGAGATCTACTAGCCCAAGTCAAGCAGATAGACCGCTTGTCGGATCTGTTGTGCAGCGTCATCGACCTGGCCGAGGTAGTGCGAAACCTGGATCCAGACCCACAATGGATAGAATACGCAGACAAGGCATATAGCGAGCTATGTCTACTCATGAACCAGCTGAATACCCATGTAGAACTCTATCAGGTCAGCTTTACTCGTCCTATAAGCGCTAAAATGCTAAACCTTGGATATACTTAGGCCCTTAAGCGAGTTCACGACCCAGTCGCCGCTTCTCCATCTCCCAAACTATTTGCGGCTCTCAGCGTGTCTTCCCAATTCCTAGCCGATTTCGAAAAATCCGGCATACATCTGCCCAAGAAGGAGCGAGACAAATTTGTTTCCCTTTCAGACGATATTCTCTCACTTGGACGAGCCTTTACCGCTCCTACTTCGGAGTCGACAGGATTGACAGAGTCCGCAAGCGATCAGATCTTCATTACGCTCGCGAATCTTGAACGCTGGAATCCAGCTTTCGTAAGGTCTATAGTAGACAACGAGTATGACCGCTCAACGTGGGACAAGTCCGGCGTCTACATATCAGCAAGCTCGCAAGAAGGACAAGCTATCAGGCGCGACCACCCATCTTCCAGCATTCGTGAACAATTTTATAGGGCTGCATACTCTTCAGCAGACAATGAGCGTCTAGAAGCGTTGGAGCAGCTTCTCACAAAGCGTGCCGAACTGGCGCGGCTTGTGGGTAAGGACTCCTGGGCGCACGTAACCCTGAGCGACAAGATGGCAAAATCGCCGGAAAACGTCATGTCTTTCCTGACAAGCTTGAGTGAACGGAATAAGCCTTTGGCAAGTCGAGATGTCTCCTCGCTGGCCGACTTTAAATCCCTTTTCGAGCGCGACCAGACGTCACCTCAAAATCTTGAAGCCTGGGACAGGGACTTCTATATGGTCAAAAGCATGCAAGCCAACAATGTCCCTTCACCTTCTGCTATTGCACCTTACTTCAGCGTAGGATCCTGTATAGCTGGTCTGAGCGCCCTCTTTTCCCGCATCTACGGGATACGATTCGAGGTGGAAGAGTGTCAGCCTGGCGAAATCTGGCTGCCTGAACAAGTCCGCAAGATCTCTGTATACGATGAAAGTGAAGGCAAGATAGGCGAGATCTACTGCGATCTGTTTGTAAGGGAAGGAAAGCCTCAAGGAGCTGCGCATTTCACTGTCCGCTGCTCTAGGCGGCTCGATGATGACACCGCAGAGCATGACCTACAGTTCATGCAGGGCCGCTCCAGGGCAGGCTCGGAACTTCCTGTGACGTCAAAGCCAGTCGAGTACAAAGGCAGGAAAGGGAAGTACCAGCTACCCATAGTAGTCCTGACGTGCGATTTTGAGGCACCGACAAATAATTCTCCCGGTCTGCTCACGAGGCAGGAAGCGGAGACGCTCTTTCATGAGATGGGTCATGCCATGCACTGTATGTCGACCGATCTTCTATGCCTTCAGACCTCGTTGATCCTTACACGAACCAATTCAGCCATGATTGGCCGCACAGACTATCACAACGTAGCTGGCACTCGATGTGCCACCGACTTCGTGGAGCTACCTTCTGTCCTGATGGAACATTTCATGTCCGCACCTTCTGTTCTCGATATCTTCGCAAGACATTGGAAGACTGGCGAACGGATACCACAGAGCAGGCTAGACGCTTCCGAACTCAGCGTCAAACGATTTGCCGGCCTCGAGAATAGCTCGCAAATCTGTATGGCGATTCTAGATCAGAAATACCATTCCCCAGATGTCCTGGCGAGTGCTTCCGGAGTGAGTACTCAGGATGTGTGGAAAACCTCGAGCTGGAGTACGAATATATGGGAAGAAACGCAGGCACGCTACGGAGTGATACCTCCTGCTCGAGGGACAGCGTGGCAGGCCAACTTCAGCCATCTGTTCGGGTACGGCGCGACATAGTGAGTATGCTTTACGTCAGTGGTGCTACATGGACTGACAATCTATAATCTAGCTACTCCTATTTGTTCGATCGAGCAATAGCGTCTCGCGTATATGCTAAGATTTTCGCTGCCGATCCACTGTCCCGCGAAGCTGGCGAGAAGTACAAGAATGAAGTGCTCAAGCATGGCGGTGGTAAGGATCCCTGGGCATGCGTAGGAAGTCTGCTGCAAGACGAAGCTCTGTTATCAGGCGACCAGCGAGCTATGGACGCGGTAGGAAGCTGGAACATCAATGACTGAGATGTATTTGTCCGCGCTCCTTCCTGACCAGATATCTCAGCCCGAGCAAGCTGCGGGCAGCTAAGCCCGATTGCAAACAGATGGATCATGTATCTTAGAGAGCTATCGGATCTGTACAGTGCTTAAGTAGAGATTATAGAGCATTGCAGCATTCTCCGAAGTCTCCTAGAAGGAAGCTGCGAGGGGTCTAAACATATGACAATGACAATCGCAAAAGCACTCAGTGGAAACTGCCCATAAGATTACCAGTTCGCCTCGACAGAACACTCCTCAACAACTCGACACTCTCCCTCGGCTTGCGTTTATGTGCTGCTTGCGCTCGTGCATCCGAAGAAGAATTGCCCAACGCGGCATTACTGACAGGACTGATACTTAGACCTGCTATGTCCAAGGCTGATGCCGCTCGTCGGAAGAAAGGAGGGACCGCATTGTCGGGAAGTACCGCCGGCGAAGGTGGGATAGATCTTGACAGGACATCACTGTCCCCGTCTATGTCGTCGGACGGTGAAATATCGAAGCAGGTCGTGTAGCAGTCATCGCAGGCGCGCCCGATCCTTGGTGTGCCATCAGGCCTAGAAGCAGGAATAGCGAAGTTCTGGATGGGAATCAGATCAAAACCCAACACAGCGAACAGAGATAAGACACATACCCGAGTCGAGCATGCCCAGCAAACGACATCGCCGCATAGACGGCAATGATGCCTTCTCCTCCATACTGCGAAGGCCTCGTTGCACCTCATGCATTTGTTGGCGCGACTATCCGGCACCCAGACTGGCGCACTATAGTCCTCGTATACCTTGAGCTTGCCTACTCTAGAGAAATAGTCGGCCTGTTCAGACAAGGAGCTAATTGTAGATGGAGTAGCTGCATGGACGGTCGGCGATACCGGCAGGGGAGCTGTAAGTGGTGATGGCTCAGATGAACTTGAGGTCAAGGCTGGAGTCGCTGGTGGCTTCTCATCGAAATCGTCATCTGCATCCAGATCGTTACTTGGGAGGCGAACCATAGGAGCAGGAAGATCGCGTCTGCTGAAGGGTATCGCAGATGTCGGCAGAGCACCGTCGGACGATGTGTGAGGATTTATGGGGATAGAGATAGATCGCAAAGGCTTGGCTGGTAGGGATATTCTCCTGTCTCTTGCTGCTCGTTTAGCATTATCTTCGCCGTTGAGTAGCGTCCGCCGACTCGTCAGCAAATCCTCCTTAGCTTCGCGAAGCGCGATGATCCATTCGTGCTTGATTTGCGGAGTTGCTAGACGCATAGTCAGTTTCAGGTACTGCAGATCAAGATTCACATGGCATACGTGCCATGACCGCGAAGCTCTTCACGGAGCTGTGCAGCTGGAAAGAGCTGCCCTCTGCACCGTTGACGATAAGCTCCTCTAGCGCGATTTTTCGCTTGAACGTAAATTGTACACCAGGAGGTAGAGCACCATTTCCAGCCGAGCTTCCAGACCACATGAATGACAATCTCGATCTGTCGCTTGCAGAACTTGGGGCCGGTGCATGATCCACCATTTGAGAAGCGGATATGGCACGACTCCAAGGGTACTGAGTATCCGCGTAGACTAGAATATCTGAAAAGAGAAAGAAAGTGCGCTCTTCTTCTGCACGACGACCTTGCTTGACCAGAACTCCAGATTTCAGAAGTCGCCGACCAGGTACAATGAGCTGGAAGTCCAGATTGTACAGACTCCTCTGCAAGTCAAGCATCATCATTGACCCTTCGTGCTGCTTGATGGAGGTTTCGAGATGTTGCGCGACTAATGTAAATTCAGTCAGAGCTGTTACTAGCGCTTACGAGTGCTTACTCACCTTCTTCAACGATCTTACGTGCCGACACAAGGGGCGCATGGTCAGGGTCATCCAAATCCGTATATCTCAGTAGATCCTGAAGAACAAGGCATCAGAGGAAGACTGGTACTCCGTACACGGACTCACGTTGAGCAGAAGTCTGTATCTCGGTATGCGCTGCACGATGCAGAGCAACATCGCTGACAAGCTGAGTCTATTTCCGACACCCTTCGCTTTCCTCTCTTTCAAGAAGACCCTCCACTGTTCGTTCGTCCTTTCCTCCGCTTCCAGTCGACTCTGAGCATTCGCAAAGTTCCGCACGAACAGTGCATAGCATTTCAAGAACGGCAAGATAGGTGCTAGAATCTCGCCGATCTGTCTTGGGATAGGTAAAGAAGGCGGCGATTTGTATGCTCGTATAGAGCCGATTGATGCGGCGTTGCTGGCTTGTGAGGAGAAAATAGCGAATGAAGCCAAGTGTTGGGAAGGCAGAGGCGATATAGTGATAGGAGCAGAGGCGACACTGGCTTCCAATGTTCGCAGGATCTCAGAAGCCAGTATACGTATGTCGGCAAAGTTGCTGAATACTTCTTTGATGCCGTTTGTGCTAAGAATGGGAGGATTTGCAGGATCTTTTGATCCAGAGGCCGCTAGTAAAGGTGACAGGAAATGCTGCAGATACAGAGTCAGCTGAGGCAATCTGTTCTGTAGTTGATATGCAAGCATACCTCATGAATGTCTTTAAGCACGCCAACATAAACTCGTTCAGTCTCCAGCAGCTCATTGCTGATCCGATCCTTCTTTGCGAATCTAGCAGTCTTCTTGGCCGTGTTGTACGCCTGACTAGAGATGACTGAACCTGAAGGAGGTGTACTGAATCGCACAGATGGTTTAGGAGGCTGTCTGATGATAGGTACAGGCGGCTGTTTGCGTTCGCGAGTCGATCCAACGAAATAAGGTGCATCGTCTTGAGGTGATTCGGAGAAGGTGACATTGGACGCAACTAGTGGCGAAGTTGCGGGAAGAGCCAGAGAGACTGGCCGACTGCTTGAAGGCGAAGGATTCAGGCTAGGCCCAGAAGGCGACATCGAGCTCCTTCGTGCTGCCATCGACTTCTTGCGTATGCGCTTGTCGGAGCGAGGAAGTATCGAAGCACCTTTTGATGACAAAGGCGGAAGACATTCCTGACTATCTTCTCCTTCCTCTTCCTGCAAGCTATCACAACTCCTTGCGCTAGCTGTTTTCATCCGCTTCCCTGGCATTGGAATAGAGCTGTGCAGAAGCTGCCTGCTGATGGGCTGCTCATAGTTGGTCGGCACGTCTGGCATGCTGATCCTTCGGAGTCGCATCAGGGCATGGCGAGGGCGAGCTGCTTCGCTTGCTATGCCATGGACCGCGTTGTTGCTTCTCGATATGGCATTGGCCTTCAATTTGTGGTCTTTGTCTAGCGCGCCGAGGTTGCTAGAAGCGTCGGAGCCATAGGATGTAGGTCTCGAGCTGGAGCCGCCTCCTGTCGACCATGACGAGGACAGTGACTCTGCTATGGACAGGCAGCTCTGGGGCCGAGGTGACAGGACGCTGTTTGGATCTTGAGCACTGCACAGCCAGATCGTAGTCAGCCTTTGTCCCTTTATCCTTGCGCGTAAAGTGCTGGAACAGGGCGTACGTGAGCATGCTGTCGGATCAGCCACTTGAGCGAAGGATAGAGACACAGCACAGCAGAGATCTGAAACTTGCAGGCCGCTTTTCTACGTCAGGATGAGGTCCCAGCTGGTCCGTTCTTGCGGGTGTTTGCAGGCTGCGCGCTGATCCGTGTCCTGTTTCCGGTCAATGGTACATCCTAGCTTGGATATTGCCAGTTCCTTCAGGTTGAAGTGGAGCAGAACCAAGGAGCGCCTTTCGCTGGCTGCCCCTCCCTCCCCTTCATTCTTGCATCTCGCGTTAGAACGGCTCGATCGAGTCCAACAGTCAGGCCGAATGGGGCGCATCCTCAGGACGAGTGCATAGAGACTCGCAAGTGACTGTAAGTGCTTCCATAATGTCGTGCAATGGAGAAGTCGGTGAAAGCTAGAGTAAGGGTAAGAGAAAGAGCCGCAGAAAATTGTAGATACAACATAGCGAGACAAGGAAGAAACTGCTACTGCGGCGGTGACAGCTTCGCTTCTGCTTCCTTCCACGCAGCCCGAGTCTGCAGCCGCTGTAAGTACTCCTTCATTGACGTGGGTACCTCGTCCTCTTTAAGTGCACCAGAACACACAGCCCGTTCTACTGGAAATGACATCTGCGCATCTCGTATTAGCGAGATGGGAGGAAAGAGCACAGCCCGCTCACCATGAAATCACCTCCGGTGGGCTCGCGGCCGCCCGCTAGAAATTGTCTACCTCCCTCTTTCTTAAGGTACATATCTACCAACCCAAAGTTATTACGAAGTACGGGATCAATAAATCCTCCTCCTATCTGATTAGCCACGATTTGCGTGAACGGCCGCACAAAGAAAGGTGATTTCTCCAATATAGTCTGAAAAACGAGCTTAAGGACCAGAGGAGGCATGAAGGACCCTTCCGCAAAGTGCATGAAGAAGCTGTCGTCGAGTTTGCCAGACTCTGTGCGAGGCGTAAAGCGACCGCGCCCATATTGCCGTATCAGATAGTCCACTATCGCGCCGCTGAAAGTACGCTCCTTCAGCCAAAGCAGGGTCCGCGTTATAGTAATGTTACGTACCTTTCTCTCACCACTAGCCCGTCATCAGTGATGGTAGGACAGTGTTTCGGCGGTAAAGCGCCAGCGAGAGATGCTGCAACGGCGTCCGCTATCACTGAATAGACCGACGACTGGAGAGGAGCAGGGAGAGACTCAGACAAAGAATAGTGACAGTGCGGACGGCAGATGTACAGAGGCTTGGGGTGCTTCTTTCGGCTGGCCATTCGCATTTGAATCAGATGTTCCGTTTGTCGACACGATAGCAGGCTGTCGTGTCTAAACATCAGTATGCTTGAGTGAAGGCGTAGTCGAATGACTTCGCACATCAAAGGTATCTTCCGGACTCTGCTTTCACGCGTCAGCTCTTTCGGGGATGCCATTTCGAGGTTGCTTTTCGCACATTCTTTGCGTATCGCTTGATCTGATAGGACACTTTAAGTTCTTCCAGCAGCCATGTCACCCTATGCCAGCCTGGTTGGTCCCTGTACTGCGAGACATCGGACGAAATCAGAGTCGTTTGCGAATAGGCATGCAGAGGCTCGGCCTACGTGTAAGGTAATCATACTGCAAGAAAGTGCAAGAAAACGAAAGGAAAGCTGCAGGCAAACAGATTCGCTTCAATCTGATAAAGAACTGCTTGCACGTGCAACAAGATCGAGGCACCATCGCAGGCGTTGAAAACAGTTTGTATTGCACAGAGCCCTATGCCCAACATGCGTGAATGCGAACGATAATGCCAACAGAAAATAGAAAAGCGAAAAATGCAGGGCGTGAAGTGTCGTGACGAAACGATGGCACATGAAATTGTCTCAGCTTCTCTTATCGAGTCGCTATTGATTTACAGTGCGAGCTGCTGCACGTCTCGCTCGGTACGCAGACTGTGCGCGTGCCAAATGCAGCTCCACAGCGTCCGCTTGGTGCCGCCGTGGTGATTGCGATGGTGGTAGAAGGAGCCGAAGACAGCCAGATGCCACCGAATGGATCACCTGAAACGAGCCCTATAGGAGTAGAAGGAGCTCGTTCGCATGTCGATGTACCCGGTGCAACAGATTTACAGGAAGCATCTGGCGTCGCGCTGCAATTTACGGAGTCAGATTCCCAGCTTATGATCTTGAATTCAGTATACGAACCAGACAGTACGGGTTCCGGAAGCAGCTCCACATCTTCCAGCCGCGGAGGCTGTAGTGACTACGATCGTCGTAGCAGAGCCAGTTGACCTCCATACTCCCGTTCCTGTTGTCTGAGGAGTAGGCGATGTCGTTGTGGTCATGACATTCCCGACTTTGCATGTCGAGGAGCCAGCAGCCAAAGATTGACAGGTAGCCGTTGGGGTCGCACAGACTGTTCTTGTTCCTCTAGCCGCACCGCCTACAGCACAAACATCACGTCAGAAGCAGAACAGTATATATAGCTGGAATGGATACACATACAAGGCCGGCCGACGCTGGCCGTGGTGATCACGACCGAGGAAGAGGCAGCTGTGGAAGTCCAAACGCCAGTCCCAGTTTGCACAGTCGTGGCTGTCGTAGTAGGAGGTGATAAAATAGTGGATGTCGAAACAGCCATAGGAGATCTCGTTACTGCGATATTTTGATTAGCATTCGGGCCGATACTTGCGAATCCAACTGTGTTGTTTGCGAGGTTGAAGACTGTGTATACATTCTGATGCGCCAGAGCAGTCAGCTTCAGTACCCGCGAAAAGAAACTTGTCATCTACCGTCAGGAAAGCATCTCCCATCAGAACAGCATTCCCAGCAAAAGCCTGTCCAACGATCGAAGCAAGGCACATCCTACTCTGGTAGTCCGTTCTTCCAAGATTGATCGAGCTGCTCGTAAAGTTGAAGGTCGGGCCGTTCTGACTGAATCTGAAGCCAATTGTCGGTACTCTGTCGCACGGGAATTGCCAGTAACCATCGTCGTAGTGGCTTGCGCCAGGGACGTTAGCGAAGACGTTGGCGACGGTATTATTGGGCTGCAGAATATTCTTCTCTTCAGTAGGACTCCAAGGTACATGTATGAAACCGACTCACAGCATATACCAGCGTGGTACCCGTATCGACAATGACACTAAGGCCAGTCGCAGCCGTTCCTTGACCATTCGCAAAGACTGACAAGGGGGCGATTTGCCAGTAGGCCTGGTTGATGACGGGGTAGTACGAGATGGGTCCGGCGTATTTGTTGGGATTAGCACCACCCAAGAAGAGTTCAGACCCTTGCGAGTTCTGCGTCAAGTAGAACGAGAAGTTTTGATTGTAATTGACCTTATCGGGTGCTTGGGCGTAGAGCTAACCGAAAGCATCAGATCAGTAACCCAAGAAGGGCTATTCACGAGCTTGGACATACGTTCTGAAAGTAAGGCGGGCGCTGCAAGGAACTCAAGCTTTGATACCCCATGCCCATGATTCCATCCTTGGTATCAATGTCAGTATATCGTATTGAAGCTATTCGGGCAAGCTCACGACAGGATCCTCGTCCAAGCTAGTTTCGACGAAATCAGCAGCCGAGAATGCCTGATTGCTGGCAGAAAGTCCAGCAACAGAGACCACATCCGTATACGTAGATCCTTTGACTCCGGATCCGTCCGCATACCCTATGTTGAAAGTAGTTGTAGACGTTTCTCTCTTGCCTGTCTTGGTCTTTTTCAGATCGTATTTCGCCTTGTTTACACATCCCGAGGTGGTGCAGTTTACAGATGGTACCCATAGATCTGCTGATCCAGTGTCGAAATCGATGCGAAAGGGCTCTCCTCCGATGGTAATGTTCCCAGACCAGACTGCACGAACAAGCCTTGGTCAGCAGCAGACAGAAAGAATGACGGAGGGAGAAGAGCTTCACGCACACGAAGCGCCAGATTGCGGCGATAGCTGTTCCTGCTGTCTCCTCTGAATCGCTTGGTTGCCTACATCTGCCTTAATCTTCTTCACACCGGGGAAGGGTTGTCCATCATGATTCTTCTGATACACATACATGCTTGCATGGTACTTGTTGCGCGTGTAGTCGACTACGAGGGCCAGATTGTCATGCTGCACAACTCCATCTACAGTTATGTGTTTGAGGTTCTTCTTGCCTAATGGGATGACTCTGGAAGCATCTGCGACTGATGCGAGAAGGGCGGAGGACGTTGCTAGGACTTGGACGACATTTGAGAATAGCATGGCTTTGGTCGTCGGTTCTGTGAATCTTCGTGTAAAGCACGACGGGGGTATTGAGCGTAGAGACAGACGAGAGTGATTGTGTAATGAATGTGGATGTCAAATGAATGTGGTGCAGGCGCGTCTTCTGCTCAATCCAGCGAACTCCGACTCTTTGGCTGCAACTTCCGCTCTGACAGCTGGCTCAGCGCAGCGTTCCAAAGGCCTTCTTGATTTCTGATGGAGACAAAGAGAAGCCTGTCGTCTTGCTTCCCTACTGTCAAAGTTGGTTATTCCGACAAGAGCGGGCGCGCTTGCATGTCGATCAAAACATAGGCTAGCTAATAAGGTTGACAACGTTAACAGCTCTGCTCAGATATAAGTTACAAATAAATGCTTTAGGCATCATGAACAACAACAACGAACGCATGCGAAGACTGATTCCCGAGCACCTTACTGCACTTTCTTACCGGACGACGGCACTTCTCTGGCGACATACGGCAAACCCAAGAAACCATGCTTGAATGTGAAGTTCGAATGTCTTTCTTGAATGGCAAGCACATATGCCGTCCCTGAAGTTACGACCAAATACTCGCCAATTGCGGTCAGGATATGCCTGCGAATTTCTCAAGTCAGCGCTGTCCAGCCAGCTGTGTGGATGATACGCACCAGTATGCATGACCTTCCAGGACAAGTGCTGCAGGCAGCCCGAGCTTCTGCTTGTACGGATGAATGTCGTCGCAGTATATACTACAGCAAAACATTCGTCAGACCAATCCACAATGGGCATCAAACGAGACTTACTTGTCGAGATTCCATATCTTCGATATGTAGAAAATAGATGTGAGCTAATGTCGTCCAGCTGGCAGCTGCAAGTACGCACCAGGAATCCCATCAGGATACAAGCCGTTCCAATGCCAAAATACCGAAATGTCTGCATTCGTACGCTCTTCCGTAACGCCTGAGGGTACGCCAGCATAAGATACAGGAACCTCGACGCAGCTGCAATCGCTACGAATGCGAATGACGCGTATTGTAGACGTGCGTCTGCCTCGATGACATCGCAATACAGGGTCGCAGCGTTGATAACGAATAAGCCAATGGCTAATGGCCAATCTAGCTTGGGCTTGTCTCCTGACTATAAGCAGATCAGAGGATCGATCTAGCTGAAAGCAAGCAAAAGACCTACCTGCATGCTCGAGTAGAGCAGAACCGAGACGAGCCACATCATGGGCGAGGTATCCATGATCATAGTGACCTGAGACAATCGTCAAATGAGGGGCAGAGAAAACGTGGTGAAACGGGTAGTCCTCACCTTCATGAGGGTAGCTGAGAGCGTTCAAAGAGATAAGTAAGTAAATCACGTGAGATTGCGGACATTGAGACTTGCAGCTCACCATGGAATATAGCAGATCCGATACCGAGAACAATGAGAGCCGCATGACACACCGTGACTGTGGTCGGAAGCCGCTCTCTTTTCGAGTAATGTATTGCCAACGCCCCCAAGACGATATAAGCCGAGTTTGAGAGGGTGTTCGTAAATTCTGCGATCCAGGGCGTTATCTGGTAGTTCTCCTCGCAGAACTGTGCTTGATTTGATGTAGAGTGAGATCAGAGCGAGCTGCCTCTCATGCAACAAGAACACGTACGTCGACGACTGAGGTGTGATGTCCGAAAATTCCCTGCGCGCAGAGTTGAGCTTCAGCATATGAGTACATATCTGTGTACATCAGTGCGAACCTCGACTATCTGCGACCGCGTACTTCGCAGCGGCCCTCGTGAATCCGATAGCGTCATGTTTGGACGCTCAAAGCCAGAGCCCAGAGAGGGAACTTTCAGACCAGAAGAACGAGCTGATGTTCTCGAATGATGATCAGTAATATTCGGTGCTAAAGTTTGGCTGGTTTTGATTGGAGTTGGTCAAGGAGGAGGCCAAACGAGGTCTGTTTTATGCCGATACCTGAATAGTCCGAAAGTCGCAAGAAACGGCCATCTAACCGAGGAGATACCTTGCACTACGCGATGTTGACGCTGGAAACGCTGCCTCAGGATGTCCTCTTGCGAATCCTCGATGAATTGTCTGCCAGCGGCTTTGGCCATTCCAATCCCGTATACTCTCTCATCCTTACTTCCAAATACTTCTACTCTCTGTCTCTACCCTATCTCTACCGTTCAGTCACCATCGGAAACTTCCGACGGCTGGTACAATTCCTGAACAAAGACACCTCGAGAGCCTCGAAACTTGGTTCGCACGGTTGCATCAGACATCTCTACATCAGGGCCGCTTATGTCGACGAGCGCTTCCTATTCATGTCTCGAAACCAGACAAGGCGTATCCAACGCGATTTGGCGGCCCTCGTTCAGCACAGCAGTTCTGGCTGCTTGGACAGCCTTACGATTGCTGTAGAGCCGCTCGATCTGGGTCTGTGGGAGGAGTCGCCGACTCCATTCCAGCTCTTCTGCGTCTTCCTTGGCATACCGGCGGCCAGGATAGAGTGCACTACTGCAAACTCTCTCCCTGCTTACCTCGCATGTTTGGTAGACGGAATCGCCCCTGCTTATGTTGGTAACGGAAGTCTAGGAAACAATGCACATCTTGTGCATTTCACAATACCATTTTGGCGGTTCGGCAGAGAGTCCGAAGAGCTGTTAGATGCACTGTATCAGAAAAGACAGCTCAAGTCCCTGCATCTGGATTGGCCGTTGAACCTGGACAGTCAGACCTTAGCGGGATTATTGATCAGTCTCCAGGACACGCTAGAAGACAAGGGTCTGATCATCGGCGCGCCCACTTCCGATGTTCCACATCCCAATGAAACTTCACATCACATTTCACAAACATTTTTGCAAATGAACCCTGATTTGACTCTATTGGGCATACGAGCTGCTCTGGCGAAGGAAGATGCTAAGGTGGAGACGTTGATGAACAAGTTGGATTGGCGCATCCCAGCCTTGGTCCCTCTGTGCCTACTGTAGAACGTGCAGGTACATGATAAGGGTCTGTCGCAGCGCATTCGCTATTCGTAATGGCTTGAAGGCTTGAATTTACTCGGATCGGAGAGAGAAGGACACCGTACGGCGGCAAGCGAGGAGATGGGAGATAGCTATCCAGAGACTAGTAGTTGCTGAGCGTCAATTAGATGTCTTGCTATGCGAAGACTCAGCGATTGTGACCAGCTTTCGTGCAAATAAAGAAGGCTAGGAGATATCCAAAGGCGGATCAGTTGGTAGAAATTGGATATCGTAGTCACATGTAGCACTTGAGTGGACTCTTCTGTCATCGCTATCTGCTGACGTTGCGCAAGCTGCTGGTCTCTCTCTTTTACACCCATACATCTCGATCTCTACGACAGCGACTCCTTCGACAAGGGACCTGTACCGTGTCGGACTATCTGCAAGTCTCGCCGCTGTCAGCGTGGCAGGCTTTCTGAGCCTTCTCAACAACACTTTCGAAATCTGCGAAGAAAGTCGACCCGCCATAGACGGCTTTCTCTCAGCCCAACCCAGTACACAACCCTCCTCTCCACGATTTGCCTTCTGCGTGTCAGATTGAATGGACGCTGCTATCGTTCTCGCGCTTCTTGTTCACTGCTCTCAACAAATGCTATCCTTTGCGGACAGCCAGTCTAGCAGGCGCTGAAGCTGCCTTCAAACAGTAGCGTCATTTGCATCTATACACTGCCTGTGTACTGATCTATCTGTGATGATTGGGAAGAAAACGCAAGCTTTCCGCCAGGCAACCAACCACTTTGATCAAGCATTCCGTCGTGAAGACTCTCGTAAACTGGCGGCATTCCGTATGCACATCTTCGTGGACCGCTCTTCTCTGCTGTGAAGTTGTGTTGCATCGTTCCCACTCAAGCCAAGCGAGGGCGACACCACATCTGCGACGTAATTTTCTAGTTGACGCACCGGCCGCAAGACAGGTAGCTAGACTTGTCTCTAAGTAAAGCGGAAGGCGATAAGAAAACGCCACGCAGCATTAAGGGAGCTGGCTACCCCTGTCAAATCAATTTTCACACTTCGAAACCATCTCGAGCGTCTCCCATTCGCAACTCGAGGCTGAGCAGAATGAATGATCATCCTACTATGATATGACAGTGCTCATAGAGCCATCCTGCCGTTTTCGAGAGCTCTCTTGCATCCGGTCGCGTCGCTGCTGAATTTCTGAACGTCGTAAATGGATCTAGATTCCATCGTTGATACGCGTCGTCCGCACAGATACGGACACATGATAACATCAGATATCGATGCGCGTCTCCTCCGCATGTGGTCCCTGAATACTCTATACTTAGCTCCGTCAACCCCCAACCGGCCCCGGCAAGATATGTACCGGGGCTGAGAATAGCTTTGCGTTGGGATTGCCGGATAACCGGGGGGAAGATCTCAGTACATAATCACCTCCATCCAGCATCAGCATACTCACAGGTTGGCTCTGCTCCCTACACTTCCATTCGAGAACAGACGATTCACGCAAGATGGCTCATCAACGAGGACACAGAAATCCTGGAGACTTGGAAGGTGCGTAGCACATGTAGCGATGAACGTGCACGCGTCCTGACTGCAGTATCACTCGCTTCTTTCTCTATTACGTCCCGCGTTCACCTTCTGCCTTCCTCCCTTCTGCCTTCCTGACGCACCTATGCTTCGAGTTTTCAGTCGGTGTTGCCGATGTGTTCCAGAGACATCCTACACCACACGTTGCCCCGAAGGCTGAAAGGCCACAATGGCTCGAATCTTGGGAAGCAAAGCGTCCACGCTGGTTTATGGAGTGCCTCGCCGAATTCACAGGTGTGTGAAAGGGAATGGGCCGCAGTCAAGAGCAATCGGGCTAATATTGAGATCTGAATAGGCGTCTTCATATATTGTTATGGGGGAATGGGAGCATCAGCTGCTTTTTTTACGACCGCAGCAGCAAAAGAACAAGGGTTCGGCGGTCTGCTCAACATCGGTTTCTGCTACATGCTAGCGTAAGATCTTCTGTCACATATGTACTCATGTTCATGAGCTCATTTCGCGCCCACAGAATCACCCTTGCAATCACTATCTGCGGACCCACTTCAGGACCGCATCTCAATCCGTGCTTCACCATCGCTTTCGCAACATTCAAAGGTTTCCCGTGGCGAAAGGTCCCGCAATACATAATTGCACAAATTCTGGGCGGTATGGTGGCCGGACTGGTCGTCTATGCCAACTACAAACAACCACTCGATGAGATCACGGAGGCCTTGACTGCAGCGGGTCTAGAAGCACAGATATTCACACCAACCGGTCCTGCTTTCCCAATCGCCCTCTTCAAAGGCCCGGCACAGGCTATCGGCTGGGTATTCATTAACGAGTTTGTCGGTGCATTCCTTATTGGTGTATTGGTGTTCTCTGTTCTCGACCCCTCGAATGGTGAGTCTATCTTATACGCGGAGTAGGTTCTGCGCTAAAAAATGGTCGGTCAGTGTTTGCGAGCCCTACAACGGCCCCTGTCTTGATTGGCGCTTCGTATTTTGTCGTTATCACTGCCTACGCACCCCAATCTGTATCGGTGAGGATCGATGAACATGATGGATGTAGCTTTATGCTGATTCTCTTCCTTCAGCTTAACACAGCAAGAGATTTGGGTGGTCGTTTGGCAGCTGCTTGCATCTGGGGTCGCAGAGTCTTCCCAGCTGGCTACACAACCTTGTGCGCATTAACCAACATACTGGCAACTCTCCTGGCTGGCTTCTTCCAAATCATGATCTTGTCAGATTCGACTCGACCTCAAGTTCATGGTGAGCCTTTTCGTTTTAGATCTCGCTGTATGCAGCACTGATGCTGCATAATTCAGCCCCACCCGCCTCTCCAGCTCCTAGGTTGGAAGACTTGCCATTAGGTCCATCAGTCGAAAGAGACAGTAATTCTGGAAAGGAGGGTCACGATGCCCATCACATTGAGTAGGTAATTGATGATGAGACCGTCATCAGTGACCTCTATATTTGTCATAAGACTCCGGCTACGTCGATCTCGTTCGTATGTCGATGGAAGTCTAAAGTGAAGAGCTTCGTATTATGTTGGTGCGTACTATATCGAAAGGGTAACACGGGGAATTTGTCATCGTCTGCGCGTCCGTATTGCTCCCCCGCCCTTCACGCGCCTCGGTTGCGACGTGGTCCTGCTCCGACCGATTCGTCATCTCGTTTCATCCAGCGCCCTACTTCACAGCGTACCAGCGTACGCTGTGTGAGCGCTGATACATCATGGCCAAGCTGGCAGACCTTCCCGACGAGCTGCTTTTGCGCATTCTGGAAGAGCTTGACGGCGATGGCTATCATTCCCTCGCACTTACTTCAAAGCAGTTCCACGGTCTCTGCGTACCCCTTCTCTACCACTCCATCACGATAAACAACTTCAGACAACTGGAAGCGCTGGTGAACAGGAGCACATCTGGAGCATGGAAGCTGCCGCCAGGAGCTGGCATCAGGCATCTTCGTATCAACGCTTCGTACATCAACGATTTCAACATCTTCATGACCTTCGCTCAATTACAAGGAATGTTCTTTGTTACGAGCGCGTTGGCGGAATTGGTCATGAGCAGCCCGGCTGGCTGTCTCGACAGCTTGACTATGCGAATCGGTCCGTTGAGGAGCTCTGCAACTGCTCAAACGGATCCTCCTCACCGATTCTTCCGACATTTCCTATACATTCGCGCCAAAAGAATTGCATGTACAACCACAAACGCTCTTCCTAGCTGGCTCCATCTAGGCCGCGAGCTCTGGCTCGACGCCGATGATCTTGCAGGGCAGATTCGGAGGAACCCGTTCCTCGAATATCTGCGCATTCCGTTTCTCCATCTAGATCCTGAATCGCAGCATTTGGGGCCTGTCTTGCAGAAAAAGGATCAGAAACAGACACTGCACTTAGACTGGCCTTTCTGCCCAGATGGAGAGATTCTTGCTGAGATTCTGTGGGAGTTGAGGGATACTTTGGCAGACAACGGTCTCATCATCGCAGCGCCAGCATCAGACATCGAACGACCTGAGCTCCCGCAATTCCTCTATCGACACTTCCTATATACCAATTCAGGCTTGAACCTGGAAAGTATACAATCCGATCTCACAGCTGCAGGACTAGATCCCGAAAAATGCATGAGCAAGTTGGATTGGAGAGTTCAGGAATACGATCTTCTTGGGGCGCCGCTCGGTCAAGCTGCGGGACAGCAGCAGATTCAGCCTGCCATGATAGCTTCTGATGGGATGTGGATGGATCTGTCAGATGACGGAGAACAAGAAGAAGTGGCTGCGGGAGATGCAGGAGGCGCCGGAGGATGGATGAGGTCGCTCGCAGGCTTCGTCAGCCGATTGTGGTAATTGCTACCTGGACGTCGCTTACCCAGATACCGTATTGAGGGATCTGGTCTTGGGATGCGTATTTCTATCAGTATATATGCTAGATGTGTTTTTAAAGCCCCGCGACTTCCTTATTGCTGTGTATGACCGTACATTCGTTGTGCTTTGCACTGTATCTCGCGGTATTCCTTACGCGATATCTTTGCAGTACCCAACGCGCGCGGGTTGGCTCTCACTCGATATCGCGCGCGTCAACTGCGCTCCAAAAGGCCAAGCATCGACGGGGCGAGAAGAAGGCTGCCTTACAACATCCTGTCCTCTACTGTCAAGCTACTCTACCGTATGGCGAATCTCCTGGATCTTCCCGACGAATTGCTGCTGCGCGTTCTCGAGGAGCTGCTCGTACTACTGAAGGGGGACGGCCCGAACAGCCGCTATCCTAATGCTCTACATTCCCTTGCAGTGCAGTGCAACCGCCTTAACAATCTTTGCATACCATTCCTCTACCACTCTGTCACTCTGAAAAGCTTCCGCCAGTTGGAGAGATTCGCCAACAAGCGGACATCCCGAGCTTGGAGACTACCTCCAAACCATAGTGTCAGACATATCCGCATTGATGCAGCGTATGTAGACGAGCTCAACATTTTCATGACGCCACGCCAAAAAACAGCACTATGGTCAGACAACGTAATAGCTAGTCTGTCAGAATTGATCAAGAGCAGTAGTCATGGCTATCTGGAAAGTCTTTCCATCCATGTAGGCCCTCTGAAAGGCTTAATACAACCTCAAACGGATCCTCCGCATTACTTCTTCAAGCCGTTCTTGGGCATACGGACCAAACGACTAGAATGCACTACAACTCACTCACTTTTGGCATATTCTGATCACGGTCGCTCTTTTTGGCATGACTCTGATCAGTTGGCAATAGGCTTAGCGAGGAATCCATACCTCGAGCATCTCAGAGTGCCGTTCTTGCGTCTAGCACCAGGTTCCCAAAAGTTCTATGAGCTTTTGCGGCTGAAGCTGCACATGCGAACAATACATCTAGACTGGCCTGTGCACTTGAGCAATAGGCGAGTATCGAATATAATATACCTTTCGAGACACACCTTGCAAGAGGGAGGCCTGGTCATAGCAGCTCCTGCCTCCGATATACATAGGCCAGAAGCACCGCAATCCCTCTACCGACGTTTTAAGAGTTGGAATCCAAATCTGAATTTGGTTCATCTCCGCGAGGACCTTACTTCTACAAGGCCGGATTTTGATGCCTGGATGAGCAAGATAGACTGGAGGATCGAGGAAAACGACTTGGTGGCAGAAGATCCAAGCGATGTACATACTGGCCAGCAGCAAGCGCAAGCACAATCCCAAGCGGCCAATGTCGCTTGGCAAGGAATGGGCCCGACTATATCCAATGCTGGTGCAGCTGCGGCGCCCGAAGGAGGTGGTGGAGGAGTAGATTGGCTGAGCTCGCTGGCAGGTCTGTTCTGCAGGCTGTGGCGAACTGCTTAGGAATGCAAATACCGCTAGAGCATGCCAAACTTGCATGAAGCACTGCTCTCTCCTATTCTACCTTCTCTCAACTCGACAACAGGACAAGACTACACTAGATCAAGGCTCAAAATTTACTTTGACTGCGGCACAGCCTGCTGTCTGGCCAGATATAACCCTACAGCATTTCCTACCCATTCCTGCTTAAACCACTCTGAGTCTCTCAATATTTCAACCGAGCTCTTCCCTTTACTCCTCAACACGGACGGCGCTGGATCGAGCATATCATCCAGATCCAGACTCTGGCTCTCCATCCACTCTTTGATAAACACCACTGGATTCTTACTGAATTTCGAGAATAATTCATGTTGATAAGCTAGATTACGGATATTCAAGATGCGCGAGGTGATCGTCTCGTCGATCTTGGTTATCTCGGAGAAAGGTGTGGATGTGGGTGTTGATGCGGCACTCGGATTACGTGGGGTCAGTTGTTTGAGAATCTCGAGAGAGGAACGAAGAGTCGGATCGGGTAGTTCAATCAAAATGTCATAGGTCGTAGACGTTTCGGAGCAAGAGGGTGAGACGCTGAAATTGATAAATCGGATCAAGTTAGAATACTTTTGGCGAATACGGGCGTAGGGCGAACGCACTCCACGGTGTAGTCCAGAACGACTGGATCTGGATTAGTCAAATAGCGAGTGACGAGAGTGCTCATCTCGTAGAAGGGAATCTTCTGAGCGCCGAAGAGCTGGGAAAGCCACGTTCGCATCAGCTCTACATTATCTCAATCGCTGAAAGTTTCAATTCGGCTCACCTTCTGCAGCCTTTCATCGCATCTGATATTCCTCCTATCGACATCCGGCTGACCCGTCGAGCTTGACGATTCCAGCAATCTTTCATTCTGAATGTAATTCCACAGCGCAGTCAAGATACCTATCTTTGTATCTTCTTTCAAGCCTAGAACATTGCTTAAGGGAGTCGCGAGCTTGAATCGCCGTGGATTCTGAGTGATGAGCAGACCGAGCTTGATTTGTACAGCGGACGTGCCGGAACGTGTGAATGTGAAGCCGTCTGTGGGTGCTGACTGATTGGGGCTGTACTGTAATACGAGATAGGCATTAGATCCGCTTGGTGAAAGCGAGAGGGCATCAAGATATGGGCCCACGTTGAGGACGTCCGGCTCGCGGTAAACACCCTCTGAGGAGCGTATTATATCTATGCCAACGCGCTGAACAAGTTGCGAGAACTTGGGTAGAAGCTCGAGGTCTGGGTCTGCAGAAGGAGGTAGTCCAGGAAGCTGGAAATGAGCCCGGAGTAAGCTTGAGAAGTATCGAGTGAAGGAAGAACGATACACGCACATCTTGTAGTTTGCCCTCTATCTTGACAGTCCAGCTTGGGACGCCAGCTCCTGATTCAAAGTCTGGCTGATTTGCATCGGTGCTCTGCCATTCCTGGTCTTTGCATTCGTTTGATATCCTCACGCGCAGTACTTTGTGCGTGGTTCTTCGCAGGGTAGCGCTTTCTTCGAGGAGTTCAGTCTGTTTCCTCGTAAAGGTCATGTCGAGTCGCTTTTCCAGCTCGAGGAGCTTCTCGTATTCTGCATCCAGCGCAAGCAGCCCTTCATCGTGCGACAGTAGCGATACAGGCAGGCTGCGTTCTGTCGGTTTCCGGCGTTTGTGCTGCTTCAGGACTTCTGCGCTCGACAAGGCCGTCCCAGCGTCGACCGATGCGATGGTCCGCTTGGGCGTGCTCGACGTCGTCGCTGCTCCTGCTGCTGCTGATGACAGTACGCTGCTCTGGCCGCGTGAATGCGCTGGATTGCGCTGTTGTTGTTGCATGATTGTCAGATTGTCGCGACAAGAACAAGGCGTAAACGGCCGTCAACAAAGCTAGCTACGCTATTCACTGATCTATCCAAGACTGACTGCTCTGCTCTGAGGTGTCGCGTAACTGCAGATTCACAACTTCGCCCTTCCAAGTCGGCCCTGCTTGAGCCTTGGTGTCTCCCCGACAAACGACAGCCAACGATGCCTCCCGTAGTTCCAGCTGGCGGTGGGATAGGCGGCCCAGAGCAGACGACTTTCCAGAAGCGTGAGTATGGCCTGGTTACTTACGCTGGAATCTTGAGATGTTTTGCTGATTTCGAACGGTCGCCAGTCAGGATGGGGTATGAACTTCAAGATCTAGGAATCTGCGACACGCATAGCTAATGAGCGTATACAGAGCCCTCATGGGAGGCACCGTAGGCCTCTGCTTGGGCTTCATCTTCGGGTCTTTCTCGATTCTCAGAAGCGGCGCCGGACCTCAAGGAGCTATATCGCAACTGGCGCAGACGATGTCAGCTAGCGCACTCACTTTTTCCCTCTTCATGGGCGTAGGAACTGTAGGTCTCGTCTTGTCGTTCTCCCGAGAGGTCTGGCGTCGACTTGACATCTTTTGGGCCAGGTCATTCGCACGGAGGGGAGATATCTGGAACCGGCGGAAGTGCAAGCATACAGACAGCATATCATGTCAACGAGAGTAGTCAATCAGCTAAGATGGAAGAAAGAAGCGTAACCCGCAGACCAAGCCAGGCCGAAGCAGTTTGGTATGAGATCTTAAAGTGCAGTGTTGCCAACATGTATAAACTACCTCTCTTACAACTACAATACATAATATCGTTACCGCCAACACTCTGGCCGCTTCCGAAGTATAGCCTTGACTTCTTTCCTCCCCACAATCTCCCTTACTCCCAATCTATCGAGCGTCTCCAAGAAGGCCGAATCATTCGAATCATCCCACGTCACTTGGACAACTCTCGAGATAGGGATGTTTTGACCCGCTACCAAACTGGAAGAAGTAGCAGCAGGCAGACTAACCAATTTGGCCGCATCCAGAACCTTTCTGAATGCATTCTCAGGTCTGCGAATCTTCCCCTTTGCAGACTGTTCAACAGCTTTGATCCACCCTCGCTCTACATCGATCAAGAATTGTTGACCGCCGGTCTCGGACCATATTTTCGGTAAGACACTTCGTGCTAGAAGTAATTCTTGCAGAGGAGTAGTGATGCTTCGATAGAGCTTATTGAGTGGAAGAAGAGGAAGGGAAGAAGAGAGTGCGGATAAGAGGGCTGAGAAGACTGTCAATGCAGAGACGAGATCTGGAGACACTTCGGCTTCTGCTTGTGACATATCGTTTGTCTGATTGTCCGAACTAGGCGGACCGTTGGTAGGCTCGAAGGACCTGTCCCATCGTCTAAACAAAATAAAGGTCAGTTCAGCTTTCAATGCAACGATTCTCCCAAAATTCAGAACCCACCGGCCCAAGTAGCTCTTCAGCTCTCCAGTCACTTCTCTATTGATATGCTTGACGATAAGTTCTTCGGTCCTCGTCGCCAATCTCCCATACGAATAGATGAAAGAATCCAGTACTCCGCCCATCTCTGCTTTGCCCGCCAGCGCAGCAGGATCATATAATATCGTGCACCTCTTCTTGACTTCCGGATCATGCATCGACTCCTGTCTGATCTCCTGCCACATCTCCACGAAGAACGGATCGTCACCTGACCAACTTTTCAGCTGTTCTTTGATGAACACGCAAGATACGTTCGCTCGTATCAGTCTTTGTAAACCAGATATCCCGTTCGTCATTCGTGTATTCAGATTACTTTCGACGAGCGATCCTGGGACAGAGCGCATTATGCCAAATGACAATGTCTCGAATGCATCTGTTGCAGATGAGATCCTTTCGTAGTAGTTTGTAATGAGGCTGATCTGGATGTCTAATAAGAAAGGTAGCCGGAGCTTGAAGTCGGGCAAAGCTTTATATCGGTCAGTCACTTGCTCGAATAAGTCTTTGATGCGTAAAGCGGAGTTTGTAGGTTTGTAGGCTGAGAGATTGTTCATGCTGCTGCGGGTGTCCGATGATGAGCTGTAGTCTTCGTTGATATGCCAGGCTTCGGGAGAGCCGATGATCTCGAAGTACTTGTCGTCGATGACTGTACAAGCGGCCCAGATCAGTATACTTTCATGGGATATCTGTGCACACTCTGACTCACACTTCTTCTCGGCGTCTTTCCAGCCACGGAACCAAGCTTCATTTCCGAGGATGATGTCTGCTGTCCCCTTCCATTCCTGCGTTGCGCCATCCACAGTTCGCGGTCTATATTCAGCGCTTTCACGCAGCTTCTCATCGAATTGGAGTGCTTGATATATCGTGTGAGCAAGTATAGAAGGCAAACCAAGCAATTGTGGAACGGATGAGCGGATCTTGCGGGTGATCGGCCGCAGTAGCGCTGTGGTAAAGTCGGACTAGAAAGTAGAAATGAGCAGTATTAGCTTGTGGACTTCTTTCAAGTAGATGCAAGCCAACCTACCATGGCATCAATGCCCTTGAAGCCGCCTTCATTGACAAAGCGTTGGATGTCAGTCCGCACGAGGGTTTCATGATCGCTTAGCGCATTTAACACATGCGCAAAGTACCATTCGGGCTGGTACAAAGAGGGCCAGGTCAGTCATCTAGCTTGGTAATCTTCCTTAATCAGCATACCTTGTCCAGCCGGTTCGTCTGACGCTTTCCATCAAAGTGATAGCGGAACCGCAGGATGAGAGGGTGTGCGAGAGCAGATATAGCTAGAAGACAGACTCCTTTGCCATTACCAGACTCTGCATCGCTATCCGATTTGGGCAGCGGATTTCGGTGGCCAGTCTGTTCCAGAGACAGCAGATCCATGAAGGCGTTCTTGAACGCTTTAGCTCGTGCTTCGTATGCATAGTCGAGCTGGCCTTCTTGTACCTTCTTGCTCGGCCAAGAAATGCCGTCCAAGGTCGCGACAAGCTTACTATGTATGGCATACGGATTACCCGTGGTCAGCAGCGCTCTACATCTTTCGAAGGTATGCAGCCTACGCTTCCAGCGCTCTGACTATGTCCTTCCATGTACTGGTTGCGATATCCCTAACGAACGGAGCCATAGCCAGGGCACCGGATGTACTGGGGACCAAATCATAGATCTTGTGCGTGAAGTTGACAAGCTCGCAATAAGTATCCACAGCTTGCTGCGAAGTAGGCAGTTTGATCTGCTCTTTCGCTATTAAAGACAGCTCTTCCGCCTTTGCGAGGTAGCCGAACATATGCTCTGCGCGTTCAAGGTCTTGTATACGCTTGTGGTAGCTTTCTAGCGTCTCCAATAGCGTGAGCCCGTTTGGAATTGCAGATGACGATGAACCGTCGGCCTTGTTTCGCATATGCAGAGGAGAGACCAGAACATCTCGGTGATCAAGCAATTCATCTTCAAGCTGTAAGAAGGATGTTCTTGCATCGTGCGCTCGTTCGTTCAGATGTATTAGGGAGACCGTCGTTTCCTCGAGAAGGGTATCTAAAGCTGAACTTGACGCTTCAAGCTACGTTCGCAATCATCAGAGCCTGCATTTTGTGATCATGATGGTCCCTTTGAGCATACATCGCGCGAAAGAGCAGCTTGCTCCGCTTGTTTCTGCTCGAGCAAGCTGGACAGCGTGTCGAGTTCGATGGGCTCCGATAGCGCCGACTTGCGTGCAGCATCGAAGTCGCTGTCCATTCTGTGCGCGAACCAGTGTACTTCTGATGCGAAGACGCCCTTGCTCGAAGACGGCCCTTGGCTCTGCTCCCACCCGTTTGCAATGTCTTCAACCGACCTCTATGCCATCAAGCTATGCACTCCTGATGAATTCACAGCTTATATACCTTCTCTGGGCGAGATCCTACAAGAATGTGTAAAGGCCGGAGCTTCCGTCAACTTCGTGCTACCCTTTGAGCTGCAAGACGCTGTCGCGTACTGGGCCGCACAAGAAGCAGACGTAAAACTTGGACATCTCCTTCTCTTCGTTGCCTTCGAAGCTGGAAAGCCAGAACGCGCTGTCGGATGTGTTGGTGCCAGATTAGCGGCCCAGCCTAATCAGCAGCATCGCGTCGATATCGCCAAGATGCTCGTGCATCCTCAGCACAGACGCCAGTGAGCTGCCTTTACGACCCACACCTCATTCAAGCCTGAATCGCTACGTGACTTGTTAGACGCTTAGGCGGCAGACTTCTACAAGCTGCCGAACGGGAAGCTCGCAGGCGCAACAGATGGCTGCTTGTACGCGTCGACATCACTGCACTGAATCTGGCTGACCAAAGATCCAGATTCTGGATACTGAGGAGGACGGCCCAGCCGAGACTCTGTACCTTCAGCAGTAAGCCCACTTCGACAGCGCGCTGACTTGCAAGTACTAATCGAGACTTGTATTATAGAGGTTACGTCAAAGTAAGCGGGCTGATTTGAAAGTCCCTCCAGCCTTCACTCGCTAAACTTATGACAGGTTGGCGTGATTCCGGATCTCGCTCTGACAAACGATGGTAAAGGCTACACGGGTGCTACATTGATGTACAAGCATCTTGGACGACCTTCAAACCCAGCATAAGAACTCACTACCATCTCAGGAAGCCTCCTCTTTCCGCTGGAACTCTACGCGAGAAGGCTTCGGTAGAAGGCTCCGTCGAGTCTGGATTTTCCTCGCTCATATCGTGATAGAAATTGGCGAATCTGGAAGACTGCTTCTGCTCAGGCGATAGAGGGGTACCTTCGCTGCTCAGTACCACGACATTCGGACCTGAGCGAACAGGCTGGACAGCGACGATTGTCTCGCTGGGCGTCACTCCGGAAAGTTCCTCTTGGACGGGAATAGCATCGATATCTATGCCTCTGCCGGTCAAGATCTGGAGCACAATCATTGCACCAAGCTTGCTGCTGACAATGTTGGCTTGTGAGCACATGCTTGAAGCTGTAGAAGAGTCTTAGCATATGTATTGGCAATGAGCCCGGAGAGAGACTCACCTATGCATCTCGGGCAGCCATCCGAGCAGCCGCACCCGATTACCCTGTCGGCAGCCTGGATGAGGAGAGCGCCAATGCGGTCGAAAGCTTTGGAGCAGACACCGCCAGATTGCCCAGCAGCATCATACAATGTTATCCTGTATATGCATCAGCCGATGAAGCAGGGAAAGATGGCCGGTCCCACCTAGCTGGTCGCTTCCTCGTAGACTTCGTTGCTGCGAACTCCTTTTCTGCAGGTTTGCATTCTGTGCGGACATCGCCTGCTGCACTGACGAAGTTCAACAAGGCATGCTCTGCTGCGTGTATAGCACCGGCTACGTGAATGTTCTTTGATCGCAAGATTTCCAGTGCGTAGGTTGGCAAGTCCAGCCATAGACCTCGACTTTCTCGCTCGAAAGGAGGCTAGAGTCACGAAGTCAGCATGAGCATTTGCTGAAATACAAGTCAAGCCTACCGTCTCAACATCCACCACATCCAAGATGTTGTTCCGGCGACCGACCTTGAAATAGCCAAAAACTATCGATTTGACTGGGGGGACGAATTAGATTCAGCCTGCGGTTTGAGTTTTCCGATAAAGAACACACTCTTGATGCGGCCAAAGTACGCTGGGAGGGGAGCATCCTGTATCTCCCTGATTCGCAAGGTCTCGATAGCGTCGATGTCGCTGGCAGGCCTCTTTTAGCGGCTGAGCATACAGTGTGCGAAAGACAAATACTCACGTAAAGTCTCTCTGTCTGGTTGTCCATTCGACGTTGGTCATCTCCAGCTTACCCAGGCGCTGATCATGGCTGAGCTCCTTGACGAGATAGCTCTGGCCCTGATGCATAAAGATAGCTCCCTCGAACAGCTCGAACACTGCACGTGCCCATTCGATCTCTTCCAATACCTTGTAGCGACCGTCCGTAGTGTCAATGACGGTATATGTCTCGTCATCCGTATTCCGGATGCTGACATGCTTTGACGGGTTCGGTCTATAGCGATAATGACATAGATAGAAGCCTTCTTCGTCTGGCACTAGCCGCTCTTTGCACATAGCCGGAAGATCTGGTCCGAAGTATGCCATATCTTCCTCTCTGAAAGCGCAATCAGCGAGAAACCAGACAAAGTCGCACCCGACCTACGGATGGACCGGTAGCTCGTTCGCTGCACATTGCAGGTGAGCTTCAGATACGATCGGGTTGGTCAGATCGACATCCAACGCGGCGTAGGGATTAGTGAAGATCTCATGCGGATGCTTGGCGTAATGTTGACTGCATAAAGTAAGCTACGGCTGACTTGATTCAGCTTTCGGCTACTTACTCGATAGGGAACGGATCGCATATAAGCATTGCCAGTGAGTCTTTGTTCCGTCGACCAGCTCTTCCTGCCTGCTGTCGTAAACCTGGCAGGGTGTACGGGAAGCCTACAGTGATGACAGCATCTAGACTTCCAATGTCTATACCTAGCTCGAGAGCTGTTGTAGCGATAATGCCAAGTAGATGACCCTGAAACATTTCTTGCTCGATCCGACGCCGGTCCTGTGAAGCATAAGCGTGTGAGCTGGTCATCAAGCAGGTCGAAGCAGATCCGTACCTGTGCATTGTAACCGGATCGGTATGACATGACTCTTGCAGCCATATCGCTGCGCCCTTCCAGCATCAAATCTGTTCGGACTTGTCTGATCAGAAGCTCGCACGACTTTCGGACTTTGCAGAACATGATTGTCTTGATTCCTCGGTCCATCAAGAAACGGAATACTTTGGAAGCTTGGTTAATACTGGATAGTCGACCTTGTGTCACGTCTTTCGGATCGATCCATGGCGGATTCCATACAAGCCATTCCTGAAGGCAACATCAGTATAAGTAGATCTCCAGGGGGTAGAGAGGAGTAGAGAACCTTCTGTCCGGTAGGCGAACCATCCTCATCAACAACCTCTACGTCCTCTACGCCGAAGATGGCTCGCATGTGCTGTAAGGGGTGTCAGCGATCAATCGCAAGCCCAATCTTGTTGTGTCACCTACATCCGCTGGATTTTCGATAGTAGCACTACAAGATACGAACCTCACGTCATGATTCCCGACAGCAGCGCAGATTCTTCGTAGTCGCCGCATGACAAAGGCAACGTGCGAGCCAAAGAGACCATTGTACATATGCAACTCTGTTGTAAAGAGCCCAACCGTGAGCCGATTTGATTTCTTGGGAAAAAGCAGCACTCACCATCGACTACTACTAATTTGAGGTTCCTGAAAAGCCTTCGCCATTTCTCTTCGTTCGGCAAGAGAGTGATATGCAGCATATCGGGGTTTGTAAAGATAACATTGACGTTCTCTCTTATATAATCTCGGTCTTCCCTCGGCGTGTCGCCATCAAAGGTAGCTATCTTGACATGATCCAGATGGTCGCAGCAAGACAGGATCTCCGAAAGGCCTCGTTTCTGATCCTGCGCTAGAGCCTTCGTAGGATAGATGTAGATGCATGTTGCAGCTGGATCCTTCTCGAATGCTTTAAGTGCGGGAAGCTGATAGATGAGGGATTTGCCGGATGAAGTCGAGGTTGATACGATTACGCTCTTGCCCTGATCAAGCGCATTGATAGCTTGAGCTTGATGTAGATATAACTGCTTTGCTTTCTTTGTTTCATAAAGTGCATCCATCAGTTGTTGAGAAAGAGGCTCGTCCAGCTCGCCGAATCGAGCCACTCTTTCGCTGATAGTCCGCCGCCCTCCATCGACAATCTGATTCTGATAATCTTCCTGCTCTATCATTTCGTCGATTATCGATTCTACAGTTGGTCTGTTATCTGGATTGCGTAGGAAGAAGTCCAAGTCCGCTTTGCGCTCATTGAGCGGAGTCACTGCAGGCGATCCGTCGGGGTTGTTGACTGGTACATGGTCTACTGTGGCAGCCAGAAGGAGCTTGACCGGATCCTCATCCTGTCAGAGACTATCAGAGGCTTGTTTTGACTGACACGCATCAGCTCACGTACTTGCGCAGCGCACGAGACGAGGAGTTCGTCTACTGCATCATCGAATTTGGTGTTTCGCTTTTCGATCAGGGTAGCTGAATACTCGTCAGACCATGCTATATCATTTTACTAGCTGTCGAACGCACTCATAGACTTGGTCGTGAAGCTTGCAACCGGCTTGAGCTTTTCCGGATCCTTCTCTTGTGCTTTTCTATGCCTAGCGGGGTTTTATCAGATTGTTGGGACAGCCGAAGAAGGGAACCACTTACTGAAAGCGCTTGGTAATCACTTTCCCTCCTTTGCCTTTAAGCTCGCCATCGTTGAACTCGAAAACCAAGACTTGCTCGGGAGCGCCTGTGCCAGTCTGGCCAGATGAGCTTGCACTAGCATTACCCTCTGCATTGTTTCCATCGTTAATCACGTAGAGTTGATCTCGTTCAAGCTGCTTCTTAGCCTTTTCGCTATCGTCGCCTAGCGCATGTACTTGCAGTAGGTCGCGATCGATGTAAGCGAAGCGGATCAGAGACGGGAGGAGAGACTTGATCTGAGCTATGTCATTGATTTCAAGCGGTCTTCGCAAGCGAATCAGTCAAGGCACTTCATAAGGCTTGTGGACTAAGCATGCCTTTTGATAATGCTCTGCACGCTGGATTTCAGATTATCGAAGGTGCTGGCTAGATGTTTACGCGTAGAGAGAAAGGTGTATACTGTATTGATAGCTTGGAACGTCTTCTGGAGCTTCTTGAAATGGTCTGGCCATTCGACCGAAGAGACAAAGTTGGCGCTCAAAGGCGGAGTCTTCTGTTTTCCTTTGCCTTTCTTATTTGCGGCAGCAGATGCGCGAGATGGGGCAGTCTTCCGCTTTCTAGTGTTTTGCAAAGTTTCGGTGCTGCCGACATCGTGTTCATCGATGGCTTCTGATGCGACGCTCGATGCGCTGCGTTCGCAAGCGAGTCAGTCATACAATCTTGATACAGCCTCTCACGGTCAAAGCCTACCGAGCGAGCCCGGGGCGTCCGTGTAGCGCGACTGCTCCTTCGTCATAGGCAGAAGAAGTCGGCGGCTGGGCGAAGAGGGTGTTGACATTGCTGGCTAGTCCGCCTCCACGGTCAATGTATGTCTTCTTCTTGCTCTTGAGCCAGGTATTAGGCATAGTTTAAGGCTTTCGAAGCAAGTCCAAGGCCGAAGAGCAAGGCAAGTGATGCGATTTGTTACGCGGTCATTAGATGGACAGAGGTGATGCTCAGATGTGCAAGGTGCGTAGCTGTAGCGGCTATTAAAAGTCAAGTGGTTGGAACTCAACCAATATAGTCTCGCAATCAAAGTCTTGAGAGCTCTCAGCATTTGCAAGCTCCTAGGGAGTAGTTTTCATGAATACAGGCTCCACTAGCCTTACAAAGAAGCGTTGTCAATGCCTGCTCCAAGCGCGGTCAAAAGCCCTGACCATGCAGTAGCAACCGCCATAGAAAATCAAGCCCGCGCCCACGAGGAGACCGCCTGCACCTATACCGATCGTCTTTGAGATCCCCTGGCATCTAGGACATCTTTCGGATTTGGCGGCAGGCGTACCTGCGGCCTCATCGCCTTTTGCCTGGCTGGGCATTGTCGCCTGTACGAAGCCGCCTCTTGCCTGACTGGGGGTAGAGGTAACGACGACATGCTCTGGTATAGTCTTTGCAGTCTTTCGGCCGAGATCTTGTGCCGGTATATCAAGCGCGCCAGAGTTGAGGGTAGGAAACGAGACTTGCGGCAGTCGCCCATCGGTGCATAAGGAGACTCTGAACAAACAAACACAAGGTCAGCCTTAGTCTGAAGCGCTGGATGAGCCAGATCCTACCCTGAAGATTTGGAAGATATGCTTTTGCTGGACTAGGAGATGCCGCTACAAGCAGTCACTTCTTCAGCCATTGGGACCTTGCTGGCTATATGAAAACGTACCGGTGTTTTGTGCTCCACGCATTGTGGCAGAAGTCACTGGACTGCCCTGCCGGCGACCTACAGCATGACCGGCACCCGCACCAGCAAGCGCAGCAACTCCATGCGAGAACCTCATGATTATACTTGTTGTACGCTGCTCGATTGAATATCTGGTGTGATCGGAGTCGAGAGCAGGACGCAGGACTCTATGCGACGGCTTTTGAAGGCAGCAGAAGGCGGTGTCGCACAATGGAAAGCTGCCTCAAAGGAGATCATGCGACGGCTTGATAGCTTGCTGTCTGGCTGGATACGGGATGCGAAGGCGTAGAAAGATTTGGATGTTGTGAGCAGTTATGTAGAACCAATGTCAGATGCCCATGCTGATTTCCCGGTAGAAGCCAAGGGTCTTGAGGCAGCTCATGTTCCAGTAGATGTTGTGGTAGTTGTAACTTGGTGCTATATCAGCAAAGTCTCTAGAATGCTTGCTTGCTACAGCCGATTCGAGACAAGCTTTGCGCTGTGCGAGCGACACAGCAAAGCAGATATGACGCCGAGCATGGGATAGAGACGAGAAGAGCTTGATGTAAACGTCGACCGTGAACGAGATAACATGCAGAGTTGAGCAACCGGATGACCCATATCGCCCGGAAGTCCGGCCGGAGAAGAAGCCGTGTCTTTGCTCTTCAGCGCAACACCATCTGCATCTGCATCTCCTGCGTTTCAGCTCGAGTATTGACGGTCGCCATGTCTGAATCCTCAAAGCCTTTCCATATCCCGTCGAGTGCGTCTGGAGGAGAAGACGACTTTGAGGAAACGCAGCTGACGCTATAGCGACAGAGAGGGTGGTCGAAGGAACTGAAATCAACAAACTCCGCCTACATGTGAATGAGACCTACAACCTCCATCTGAAAGACTACCATGACCTGCACAAATGGACTATCGATGAGCCGAGCAGCTTTTATGAAACAATCTGGAAGCGATACGACATCATCGGCGACATGGGAGAACTGCCCGTATGCCTCTTGTTGAAGAATATGAAGAGGATCCTCCTCTGACATGCCTTCTAGTTGTTCGAGGCCAAAGCCGACATAACCGACACAAAGTCTTTCATCCCCAGAGCGCATCTGAATTACGCAGAGAATGCTCTCCTTGGACATGCGAACCCTCGCTCAACCGCAAAGTTGGCTATCATTGGCGCTGTCGAGCCGTCGGAACATTGTCCATCCGGCATCACCAGAACACTGACGTTCGCACAGCTTTACGACGAGGTCAATTGGGTATCAAATGCGCTCAAGAAGCTGGGGATCAAGCCGTCTGACAAGTGAGATGCAGATCATGCAGAAAGCTGCTGAAAGACTGATAATTTGCCCTTCATTGCAGAGTCTCCGCCTACTCTTCCAATACCGTCGAAGCTGTCGTAGCAGTATTATCGTCATCAGCTCTAGGAGGTATCTTCAGCAGCGTGTCCATCGAGCTTGCCTCCTCGGGCTGTCTCGATCGGCTGTCCGCGATCAAGCCCAAAGTCCTCTTCGCAACTCCTGTATACTGCTTCAATGGACAAATAATAGATGCATCCGAGCGTCTCTCGGAAGTAGTGAAGGATCTAGGGCCGAGAGGATTACAGCACGTCGTTCTAGTCAACCATCTGGGGATAAAGCTACCGAACCCGCCAAGGACGCAGCAAGTCAAGTTCTGGACATACGAAGACTTTCGTTCTTTCGGTCAACAAGGCGCACCGAAGGAGATTCCTTTTTGGCGTGGTCCCGCCATGGCCCCGCTTTGGATCTTATTCTCGTCAGGGACGACGGGCAAGCCGAAAGGTCTGATTCATTCGGCCGTTGGAATGATATTGACAACGAAGGTCGCCCAACAAATACACGCTAGCGTAACGGGAGTGGACTTGCAGATGCAAGCATCAACGCTGAGTTGGGTATGCGCTAAATTCCCCCAGATCCACAATGCCAGAACATCTAACGGACGATGTGTACCGCAGATGATGTGGAACGCTGCCGTAAACATGCTTCCGTGTGGAAGTGGCATTGTTACCTTCGATGGGAGCCCGCTGCGGGATCTTAGCACGATGTTCGATTTGCTTGAAAAGACAGGGTGCGTCCGTCACAATCTGCTATTGTGCTTCTGACATGCTGAATCAACATGTGTTTTGTGTAGCGCAACCATCTTCGGCACCTCACCTCGCTACCTGACAATCCTGCAGAATAACAACTACATTCCGAACAAGCGCCACAACATGAAGTCACTTCGAGCCGTCTTGACAGCCGGATCACCTCTCAAACCCGCGTTATACGAATACATACGATATTCCCTCGCGTCCAGGGATGACTTGCTAATGTAAGCTGTCAGCAAGCAGACTGGTCAGTGAAGCTGCAAGACTGATAATTTCCTCAGCCAAAACGGAACTGGCGGTACGGACGTATGCTCGGCTTTGGTGACGGCAGTCGAGACCCTCCCAGTCTACGGAGGCATTATCCAGGGTCCCGTGCTAGGTGTTGCGCTAGAATCATGGAAAGAAGAGGGAATTAGAGCAGAAGATGGAGTGGGTACAATGACCGTCACGAGGCCTATTCCGAATTTCCCTCTTGGCTTGCTCGATGACCCGGACAAGAAGCTTTACAAGGAGACATACTTCAACGATTATTTGCCGAAGATGGTCTGGAATATGGCAGATTCAATCATCGTGGACCACAGAGGAGTTAACGTTATTGGGCGGGCTGATGGTAGGCCCGTCTATATGGTGGACCTCGACCATACGCTAATAAAGTTCTACCGACAGCTATCCTTAACCCTGGAGGTGTACGTATCGGGCCTTCGGAAATCTACGAGGTTGTCGATCCTATGTTTGAAAGCATAGCTGTCCCGCTGAAGGGAGATTCGGACGAAAAGATGTGAGTCACCCGTCTTGCACCTTTAGGCAGCTTCCGACGAACAGTTTGTTGCAGTGCTCTCTTCATTGTCACGCCTGGAGGTCGGTCGCCGACTGACGAAGAGCAACAGAAGATTCGCACCGCATTGAAAGAGCGGAGAAGTTTCCGGCATGTTCCTGCCATAATCGGAGGGGTAACAGCAGTACCGTAAGTCTAGCCTCTTGTTCTGTGAGCCCATTCTGACATGGTTTATAGTTATAATGGCAGCGCCAAGAAGCTAGAAGTGGCAGTCCGCAAGCTCATCAACGGGATGTCCGCATCGAAGATCAATGTAGCTGCATGTATCAACCCTGACTGCTTGAAGGAGTATAGCCCTTCGCATCCTGCTCTTGTGGCAACCCAGAAGAAGGGAAGGGGCAGTAAGCTGTAATCTTCTCGCATTAGCGCCACAGGAATACCGGAAACGGCCTGCAAATGCATATGTAGATATAGTTCAGTGTAGTCTTCTGTAGACTCAGCTCGATATTGAATGGAAGAGGTGTTGCTTTAGCGTGAGCCGGAATATGACAACATTGAACTACCGCGGCTGTCTCTGGCCCCTAAGCGTGACCATTGCCATTCATGTGTGCTTGTCGACGAGCACCGACGGCCTGAAGTGTCAAGTTAGCACATGTCGTACACCATTTTCGGCCAAAAAGCCAGCTTACATCGTTAAGGTCTTTGAGCATCTCCAGAGTCGTCTCGAAGCTAACGCAAGCATCGGTAATAGATATACCACGCTTCAAACCACTTGGGCCTTCAGGCGGGACATCCTGGCGGCCCTCATTAAAGTGCGACTCGATCATGACTCCGGTAATACTCTTGTCTCCAGCTCGCAACTGCTCGCAGATGCTCGCCAAGACCTTCGGTTGGTTACGGTGGTTCTTTTCGCTGTTGCCGTGAGAGCAGTCGATCTAGTCCAACCCAATTAGGCCGTTCTGGACGTGGGGCCAATTTGACTTACCATGATACTTGGCTCAGACTTCGGTAGAGCTTTAACAAGAGCATCTCTTGCTTTCTTTACATGCTCTGCACTGTAGTTGGGTCCATCGCTGCTTCCTCGAAGGATGACGTGCAAGTGAGGATTACCCCTAGTCCGGACGATAGCAGCCAGACCGTGGCTGTTGATACCCATGAAAGCATGAGGATGACTTGCAGAGCGGATAGCGTCTATGGCGATACCAACGCTGCCCGCCGTTGCGTTCTTGAAGCCGATAGGGAAGGAGGATCCGCTTGCAAGCTCGCGATGCAGCTGAGACTCGGTCGTGCGAGCGCCGATAGCTCCCCATGAGATGGTGTCAGACAGGAACTGAGGTCTGTATACATGGCTGTTAAGCCAGGCTGTACGTGTTTCGGAAAGTCTCCGCTTACGAAATGGTATCGAGCAGTTCGCATCCAACCGCGACTCCCGCATCTGTCAGGTCGCAGAGAAGCTTCCTTGCGATCCTGAGACCTGCGTAGTTGTCTTAGCAACTATCGATGCTGTACAACATACGTCAGGAGCGTACCCTTGTTGATGTTGTAATTTTGTTGGGTGAGCTAAAGACGAGGTCAGTAGGTATATACTTGTAGTATTGAAACGTAGCTGCACACCTCAGGGTCGTTAATCAGACCTTTCCAGCCGACTACAGCCAAACAAAACCAGATTTTTCAGCATGGAGCGTCATGGGCCAATCTTTCGCACTCGAACACACCGGTCGTTCGAGGCTTCTCAAAGTAGCATCTCATCAAGATGACGAGGTTGGGCCATTCAGCGTAGTGCTCCCTTAAACGCTTGCCATACTGCGAATTTAGGGGTAGCTTAGAGTCAGAAGCTTTTCTTCTCTGGCAGGACCATCGGGAATATGCACCTCAAGGCCTTCTTCAGCGTTGTGAATGCTACATGGTCCTACGATGACCAGCACTCGGTCGTCCTCGCCCGTAATAACGTCGGCTGATGCATTTCGAGCTTTTGTGATTGTCATCTTCGCATTCTGGCTCAGAGGGTACTCTTGTCGCAGCAGACCAGGCGGCACCAGAACATCGAAGTCAATAATGGCAAGATCATCGCCGTGAACTTCAGAGTGAGGCATCCTGAAACAGTATGTTGTGTTGGTGAGTTCAAAACAGCTGGCAGGGCAACCCATTGCGCCCAATAACCAAGACTCGAAAATCAGAGAAGGTATACGGTAACGTTTTAACAGAACCATCAGTTTTTTCCTCGCAACATCAGCAGCTCCGCAATCGCCTAAGGCACGTGAAGGACTGCATATACGCGTTGCTATATCAAGAGCTAAACGGGCTACAGCGCTTCGTAGATTTAATCAGTTTCTTTTTCCCATTCTCTGTTCCATTCTAAAGCTTGCTCAGGAACCAGTTGGTAGCCTCTTCGAAGGCTTCTTCCTTGGCCTTCTTCTGCTTGGGGTCACTCATATCACCTCGGACCTGATGAGTATACACATCAGCTTTTTCTTCATATATCCAAGTATCTGACTCACAGCAAAGCCGTGGTCCAGACCTTCCCAGTATTTTCGGACGTATTTCTCGGACCCAAGTGGACCTAACACCTCATCGGCTTTCTTAGACTTTTCCAGATCAAATTGAAAGTCGGTAGGGCCGTTGCTGAGTATCAGCAAAGGCACTCCGGTGCTCTTGTACTTCTCGAGATCTTCAGGAACTTGAAGGAGAGACGGGTGAGCCACAGCGGCGGCTTGGATCTTCTTGTCGAAAGCTAGATTGAAGACATATCGACCACCAAAGCAGTATCCGATAGCTAATCGTCGAAGATTTTGTCAGATCCCTTCAAAAGGAAGCCACCGAATTTGGCCCACCTCCAATGCTCTTCACGCCCTCGCTCTTAACGTGATCAACAGCAGCATTGAGAGCCGGGTTGACAGTCTCAGCCCCATGCTTTCCAAGCCAAGCCATGAGGTCGAAATTTCCGCCGGACATGGCATCTTTAGGGATGGGATCCTTCTGAAGATATTCAGGAATGAGAGTCCTGATGCCATTGTCCGCGAATCCATCGGCAAGGAGCTTGTTGTTGTTCAACTCGATTCCAAAGACATCCGTGAGCAAGAGCAGGACCTTCGTCTTGTCGTAATCTCCGGATGGGACGGCTTCATAGGCTTCGAAGTCCCCACCGACTTTGATGATCTTGCCTTTGGCCTGGCCTGTAGAAATGGGCAACGGAAACGTTAGGCAATGCACAAATTCTGCCCCGAAGACTTCCTGTACCTTCATGCTCGACGCCTACAATTTAATGCAGTATTCTCAGCGACGCTTTAACGCATCATGCATGGCAATGATTCTCACCGGAAACACATTTGGAGCAAAGCTGGGGTTGTTGAGACATGATAGAGATTGAAGTGGTCGGTCGAGGTAAGAGCAAGAAGCAAGAAGCTCTGAGGGAGGGAGAAAGCCTATGACAAGGGACGCTCGGAAACATAGTAAGCGCGGCGTCAGGTGGCCGCTTAGTCATCGTCGATCCGTTTGTACTGATCCTTTCTCTTCTATCTACAGACTGCTGAACTTTGTCCGCCAGAATACTATACCTACAGATGCTCGACGAACCATTCATAACACGCTTTGAAAGCGTCCTCTTTGGCCTTTTTCGCAACAGGATCTTTCAAGTCCGCGCGTACGGCAAAGCCATGAGAGCATCCTGCATAATAGTTACGCTTGTATGTCTTTGCGTCGCCGAAGATCTTGTCCGCAGCCTCCTGAGCTTCCTGAGGGAATGGCTTATCCGTTTCGCATGTCTGTCAGAAGCAGCAGACAGATTCAGTCTAGCCTTTACCTCGTGGAGGGAAGTGTGTAGACACGTACATTGAAGAGGATAGGCAGTCCTGTGGCTTTCATTTTCTCAAGATCCTCCGGAACCTTTAGCCCTGAAGGATGGCATACAGCTGCGACATCGATCTTCTTGCCGTATGCATAGTCAAACACATATCGGGCACTTTGTTATAATAGTCAGACTTGACCGCAGTCCGCGCTCGATATGACATTGCAAACTTACCCGAAGCAATAGCCCACCGCGGCAATCTTCTTTATGCCGTCTTCTTTCATCTTTGCTAGAGTGGCATCGATAGCAGGCGTAACCGTCTCTGGACCATGCTTAGGGCGCCAGCTCGCCATCTGCAGCACAGTTCCAGCCTTCGCTTTGCGCGTCTCCAAACATGAGGGGACTCACGTCAAATGTTCCTTTGCTCATGGCGTCCGCGGGAACCGCATCTCCTTGACTAAGATTACTTAGAGCAGTTCTCGAGCGCTATGGTCATTCCTGTTCCTACATACAAGAGGTCGGCTTAAGTGGGTCCGGGTAAAGAATCAGCAAACACAGAACACGCTTCGCAGTATCGTGCATACTCACGCATGTATGTGGTTAAACCATTAGCAGCGTAGGCGTCTGCGACGAGCTAAGGCACCATGATACGGTATATTTAGATGGGAGCTTTTCGACATCGTCGGCATTATGTTGGAGGCAGGCGAACCTCGTTATTGATGAGCTGCAAGCCTATATATCACAGACTGGATGAGCCGGGACCTTAGTTCCCAGGGAATGAGCTTGGGCTTTACCGAAGATATCGGACAAGTAGAGAATGGCTTTGTCCTGGGGACCATTCTGAGCGCGAGCAATGTAGAGCTTAGTATCACCAGCTTTTGTGAACTCTCCCTATCATATACAGAAGGAGAGAGATCTTGCGTCAATCCAGATTCACGGGGTTCCGGCATGATGTGGAATATCTTCAAGCAGGTTTCCCTTGCAGGAATTGAGTATATACTGACTTTCGCTTCTCCTTCATGCACAACTCCTTGAAGGCATTGAGCAGACAGAGACATGATTCCGACAAATATGAAAGTAGAATGGGAGACAACGAGGACTTTCTCTCAGATGCTACATAGTAGTTTTAGTTTATGATCAACACACTACTCGGTACTAGACCTAGTTCTAATAGCGTCTTGCCCATTTCCTGCTGTGTGAACGTCTTTCGTGGGAAGGGAATCGAGATGTTGCCTTGTATCGCTACATTTGCCGCATTGTTCTGATGAACCCACTCCAGCACAGACTGAAGAGTATCGTCTGGCTTCTTTGTCGTGATCAGCGGATTTCCAGACGGTAGTCTGATCTGTAATCGCGTCTCTGATTTCTGGCTCGCTCCGGCTTGTAGCGTGTTTGCAGCAGGTGGTTTAGGACCCGCTTTCTCACTAGCCGACATCTCCACAGGTCTTCCCTCTCTAATAGCTTTCTCTTTAGCAAATTTCTCGGCTCTCTCCTTTTTATCAGCCTCGATCTGGGCTTTCACGCGATTTCGCGCTGCGATGTCGTCCTTCTTCTCTTGTGCACGCTCAGCAGCAGCTTTCTGTGCTTCTTTGATCTTGAGCTCTTCTTTGATCTGTCCCATCTCTTTTCCACCTTTGCGACGGATCTCTTCGTTTCGTTTGGCTTCTTCAGCATCCGTCTTGGCTTTGGCTGCTTTACGTTCTGCCGCCTTGCGCTTCAGCTCTTCCAGTCTGCGAAAGGGTACCTGCTCGTCAGCTTGACGTTCCAACCAGCACAACGCGATGTTTTTTGACTCGCTTTTCGTGCTTCTCTTGTTCAGTCAAGGGCTTCTTCTCTTCTGTAGACTCCTCGAAGTTGGAGTGTCCGGACTGAAGATGCAGCGTGAGCCTTAAATGTCGCGATCAGCACGACCGAGCGGTAAGCTGACCTTTGTACCGTGATACTGCGCTTCATCTACGCTTCTGAAGATCTTGCCGCACTCAGCACACTTGATAGACTGCGAAAGGTTCGTAGGAGGAGGTAGGTAGATTAGACAATCTGGCGTGACGCGGTCCATCCATCGTCATCATCGTCGAGCATGTACCTTTGCTTCGCCAGCTGGCTCGGGGATGGCACTTCCACTAGCAGCTGCATCGTCCTCGTTGTCGCTATCTTCGCCATTGCTGTCTTCGTGGTCCTGCAGATAGTCGAGAGCAGGCTGGAGTCCGCCGTTCTTTGTCTTTCGCAAGGCTCTGTTGGATTCAATCTCAGCTTCCTTCAATGGACCGTTTCTGTTGTACTGTATTCGACCTCTTTGCCTTCTTCTCGTCAAAACCGAACGATATCAGACTTTCGAGGTCGGTCATTTCTACGATATGTGAGCGAAAGCAAAGGCAAGCTCGACTTTGGATTGAATCGACACGTTCAAGATGATGATGCAAGTTCTGCTGCGAGGATGATGACCGGATAGCTGTTCGCCATGCCCATCAAGCTCCATCCTCTGCCTGCTGCACCGTCGCCAGGCAGGACCTACCTCGAGCAGCTTCAGCGTCGCAAAAACAAGGGAAAACAGCGTCAAGAAGCAGACGCAATCACAGATGGTGATATCGACGCGTCGCTCTATGCAGAATCTGGCATTCCACCGGTTCTCCGAGCTCTTCGAAATGTCAAGCTTCACCAGAATAATCCTGCAGATTCACCAACGAATGCAGAGATACAGGCAGTAGTGTATGATGATGGCGATGAGCTTGCTTGGAGTACCTCTACCCTAGTCTGGTCCCAGGGATCCGCTATACATCGCATCTACTCGTTCAAAGAGCGCGAACATGGCCAGATTAGACAGGCCTTGTTCGCGTACTTTGAAGTGCCTGCACCTCCCTCAATACCTATCACCACGTCTGCATCTACACCCATCCCTCCGACTTCATCGGCCACTCCCTCACTATCAGACCCTTCTTCCGCCTCTACGACCTCCGACGATTCTCTCTTTGGCGCGTTCGCACCGACGCCTCCTCCAGCCTGGTCAGACGATACTCGCTCATCACTAGCTAGCGCCAGTATAGGCGTCTCGCATACTTCCTCAATCCTGGTACGGGTTCTCTGCATATTCTTCGCCGAGACTCTACATCTATACTTCCCAGATGGCTCTCAGCAGATTGTTCATCTACGCTTCGCCATACGCAAAGTGTGGGCTATGGAGAAGGGACTCCTCATCGAAAGACTGCATAAACCTACGCTGCGAGATAGTTTACCAGACTGGCTAGGGTCCCCTGAACACCGTAATAGAGGTCGTCAGAAAGAGGGTATAGCCCTATATACCCTTCTCGACCCCTTCGGTGACTTTTCGCCCTTCACTAAAGTCTCGTCTCTTCACAACCTACTGCCTTCTCGGCATAACAGGTCTTCACTCGATCCAAGGAAGCCGGCAACCCGCTCAGGCAAGATCGTCCCCTTCAACAATTCGACGGAGAGGGTCTTGTTCATGTCAGATAGACGTAAAGGCCAGGAGCCCGTCCTAGTTACTTACGACACGGATACCAACAAGCTTTCCATCTGGGCGTATGCAGAGATAGGAGAAGATGTTCAATCGGAGTTCGAAGCGTTCAGAAGGAGGCAAACACAGCTCGCCGAGGAGGAAGGCTACATTGATCCGTCTCCTGGGAAGAACGGCCATGAAAATAGTGTACTTCCTTCTGTGACTGCTCCCGTCACAGGCAAGAGACGCAGGAGCCAAGACTATGCCTTCAATATCGGACCCAACCTACCAAGCGCACCTCCTCTACATCCTCAAGCGCGCAGAGTCTCGACTTTGTCAAACGCTTCAGACCGGACTCAACAAGCCGACAGGCGGCGAAGCGGACATAACGACCTCACTCATCCGAATCACAGCGTTGCCGACTTCCTGGAGCTCATGGGCACCCAGCCTGCATCACGACAGCGCTCATCACAGCTAACTACGGGAATGAACAGGAGAAGCAGTACAGCTGCTTCCAACATATCTTTAGCACCTATAATGAATAGAAGAACGAGCACTACACGTAATGAGCTCTCGATCTCATTAGATAGAATGGCCCTTTCCTCAGCAGCAGCCGCTGCCGCTGCAGCTGCAGGAGGAGCTAGTTCCAGTATCCTTCCACCTCGAAGTAACACTGTCAACATGCACGACATCTCGAATGGACACCTTCAGCCACACCTACCCAATTTGCAAGGTGGAGAAATCGGCATAGCAGAGACGTTAGCGGAGGAAGCACATTCGCAACCGAAGGACCATCCGATGGGACATGGCGAAATGGAGCGCGAAGCTAGTGTTTTGTTGGACGAAGACGATGAAGTACAAGAACGAGCGAGCGAGATGAACATAGCTAGATTGGCTGGTTTGAAGCTGGATGATCTCTCGTGAGTCTCGATTCTTTGACTATCAATTAGAATTGACTGAGATTTTTTCAATTTGCAGGCCAGACGACCAATCCGCTGTCCATTGCGCTATCTTCGATGTCCGGCAAGACAGCTCCATCTTGGCAATCTGTAGCCCTTCTCAACAAACAGTCTATCTATATCATCTGTCTCGAGCTGCGCAAGACGCGGAAGAACCAGACAAGCTGTCTTGCACTCCCATATCGCAGATGGATGGCTTGTCGATCTCTGCAATATACGCAACTCGGAAGAACATACAAGATCTCATCATCGTCACTTCAGATGGGGGACTCCGTCTTCTATCAGCGGATGCTGTCGATATTCCTCTAGCAATGGATGCGAATCATCAACATTGTGGTATAGAGGCTGCATCCGGCAGCATAGCGCGTCTCGTGCTCAGGCAGTCTCAGAAACGGACAATAACCGACTTTTCGTGCTGGACTAGATGTGACACAGTGCAGGAAGCGCTCAATACCCTGGCTCACATCCTACCGAGCAAAGCTTTCAGCGACATCTATATTGCCTTTCTTCAAAGCCATCAGGAAACGACAGGATGTTCTGAAGACGCCGAGTTCCGTGCTCTGGGCCAAATTCTGGTGCCGGCAGCTGCTGCTGGATCAAACATCGCTGAAAACGCCGTATCGGACTGGGATTGTCTTGTCAGCGGGGCAGCGCCGCTTCCTATATATCAGCTGAAGGATCCCAGTATCCGAATAGATCATCAAGTCTTGCAAGCAGCGCTTTTCGCCTTGCACCTTCTTAAGGAGGAATGGAGCCTTCTGTCGAGAAAGCAATTTGCTGTCCAGCTCATTGTCAGGCTACTGGCAGACCTGGCATCTTATCTTGGTATGCCGGACTACCTGGAAGCCAGTATCCGGGACGGAGGATTCAGTCACCTGGGTAAGCCATTGGCTTTACTGCTAGAGAGTGAACGGACCTGACACGAGAGGTTGATACAGCCTGCAACATCGCATCGAATCGTATCATATCTCCTGCGTACAATGTACGCTTCGGACTGAAAGAACGTCTACTGCGGAAAGCGTCGAGCACTCCCCTCGACGATCTGCGTGCCCTGAGAGAAAGGCTTCATGACGAAAAGTCGAATTTCTTCGCAGCTCCCGACCCTTACCCAATCATGACTAAGCTTTTGAAACTGTATGACTGCTGGCACGCGGAAAATACAAGCATAGCTACGTCTTCAGCTTCACCAGCTGAACGAGTGGTGCTGCTCTGCGCATCTTTCGGATGGACAGTCGAAGATATAGGCGAAATTGCTCTGGGACCAGCTCTACCGATAAGAGAGGCCATCAGACAATGCCAACTTCAATCTCCGGAACTATGGCCTAAAGCTGCATATGCGTTACTTGCCCGTACAGACCAGATAGCCATGTTTGACGGTCCGCTAGGACACAAGAGCACCGCGCGATCCTCAGATAGCGTCAGTATGCACATTCGCAGGATACCAGCACAAGCACTGACCGATCTTTCGTGTCGTAGGTTGCCATAGTGAGGAAGCGAGCGCAGTATGCTATTGAGCTAGTCTGCGACGCCAAACGAGATATCAAACCCATCTCACATCCTCAGCATCATATGAAGAAGAAGAATAAGGAAAAGGCTACCCGGTTCAGCTCCGACCTCCGCTTAGAAGACGTCCAGAAGATGCTGCAGTATACAAGTCATATCGTGGTACGTGGACCAGAAACGGCTGGTATTAGGTGAGTCAAGTCTACGCGTCCTTGCAGCTCGCTTGGCTGATTTGCCTACGAATATACAGTGAGGCCGAGCTACCCGCCGAACAGCAGAAAATGCTACATAGACTCGCCATGCGTACCTTGGCTCTTCCTGTCGGTTGGACCGCTTTCGGATACCGGATGGCGCAAAGGCCCAAGTCGCAAATGGTTTCGATACCCAAGGTTGAGTTGTCCGCGAAGCTGCTGCCAAACCCAGCTTTGCAAGTCCCTTCGTCCGACACGCTACCTCCCGAAGACAAAACCTGGTCATACTTCCATAGCGGAGTCGCCGTTGCGGTCAGCGTAGCTTGGGGAATGAACGACTTCGATTCTTCCGAGTTCACCTTCAATAAACCCACAGAACTCAATGCCCGACACGCGGGCTTCTTGCTTGGACTTGGTCTTACTGGCCAAATTCGATCTTTGGGCACGTACCAAGCATTCAAATACATGGATCCGAAGCATGAATATACCAGTATTGGCTTGCTGATCGGCCTGGGAGCAGCATACATAGGCACTTCTGACCCCAAAGTCAGCAGTGCTCTGTCTGTGCACATAGCGGCGCTTCATCCTGCAAATGCGGCTCAACTCAACGTGTCAATGGGTATTCAGTCAGCTGCTTTGGTCGGTATCGGCTTCTTGCACATCTCGTCACGCAACCGCAAGATCGCAGACAGTATCCTCCGCGACATGACGAGATTACAGACAATGGGAACAGAGCATCCGGACGGATGCCGAGAAGGATATGCATTAGCTTCTGGGTTCAGCTATGGTCTCTTAATGCTGGGCAGAGGGAACGACGAGCCTGCTCTCGATGACACCGAAACTCTTAAGACCTTCCGCTACCTACTAGAAGCTCGGGCAAATAACCGTTTACCGGGCACACGGGCGCACGTCGAAGGTGCTCTAGACGTTACTCTGACTTCTCCAGCTGCAGCAGTAGCTTTGGCTCTTACTTTCATGCGTACAGGTCGACAGGACGTCGCCGAGATGCTTGAGATACCACAAAGCGTGGACAGACTGGACCACGTCCGGCCCGATCTTGTTCTGCTTCGGTCCACCTGCAGAAGCCTCATCATGTGGGACGACATCAAGCACACCAAAGACTGGATAGAGAGTCTCGTTCCTGCTTTTATCCTCAACAGCAGACTTGCTAGGCAAAAGACGGGTAGGGCTGTTCCTTACGATCAGGAGATGACCTACTGGAATATAGTCGCTGGAGCATGTCTTGCCATTGGCCTCAAGTGTGCAGGCACAGCTAAAGGCGAAGCCCATGCTACTCTTATCGAATGCCTGGATACCCTGTCGAGAACGTACAGCAATAGTCCGTGTAAGTGCTGACAATCAAAAGCTACCATGTACCGTTCTAATTGAGCCATGCGTAGCTTCTGGCACGCTTCGCAGCAAGCTTATGCGACACCACTACCAGACCTGCATCAGTGTCGTTTGTCTTTCATTGGCTGCTGTGATGGCAGGTACTGGCGAGCTGAACGTCCTAAGGCGCCTGCGAGTCATGCACGGTCACGTCTCGGATAGCATCACCTATGGCACCCATCTAGCCTCCCATCTTGCGTTGGGTCTTCTTTTCCTTGGGAAAGGCCGCTTCACCTTGGGCACATCGAAGCTTGCAAGCGCAGCTCTCCTTCTTGCGTTTTATCCTGTCTTTCCCTCTACGCCATCCGAGAATCGCTTCCATCTCCAAGCTTTCCGGCATTTATGGGTACTAGCGGTTGAGCCTCGCTGTTTGGTCGCTAGAGATGTCGATTCTGGCAAGAATGTATATCTCCCACTGAAACTACGGGTCAAAGAGCAAGATGGGGCAGGACTTGAGGTCATTCGCTCGTCGCAACTCGTCGCGCCGACTCTTATACCAGACATTAAAACTATCGAATCTATCCGTACCGACTCGCCCCGCTACTGGCCCGTTACACTCGCTTTCGGCACCTCAGCAGCTCACCTAAATCACTTTTTGAGAACCCAGACAATCTTCGTCAAGCGGAGAGCTGGCCATCTTAGCTATGCTCTCGATCCTCGCGGAATCCGGAGCGTTTTTACTCAGGCCAAATCCGAGATCGGTTCTACCGTATACGACGAGGGGCACTCTGTACAGCTGTTCAGCTTCTCCTCAGAAGATACCGTAGCGATACTTCCCGCAACATCAGCATCTTCACCTATCGTCAAGGCATATCACCGCATGTTCTGCGAGGCGACCAAAGCGGATTCTGCGGGCACCAGAATGCTCTCCGGCTTTCTGAAGAGCGTGATGATGGAATGCTTGGTACAGGATAAGCCTGATACCGTCGTCCCTTATCGAGCTCTATACGGAGCGCTGCAAGAAGTGACCACAAATGTACGGGCAGTCAAAGACATATCCTTCGCGGCATTCTTCTATACAGACCAGATTTTCGCCAAGCTCTTGAGCAGCACAAGCGCCGGTCGAAGGCAGCCTCTCGTCCAGAAAAGCTTTCTGGATAGCATCCAGGGCCGCATGCAGAACCGCAAGAATGCTGTCTTAGCCAGCAGCAGCTTCCAAGACTTGTTGAGGCAAGGCATACAAGGGAGAAATGGCTTACCCCCCCTTCATGGACTGGCGCACGCTCAGCCCATGTTTGGCATACTTCTTGAGGATCTGGGCGCGCCTTCTTTCGAACTTCTCCGCAGCCTCTACCCATACATTCAGCAGACTAGACAACAGTCGGTCAACCACATTATTCTTAGAAAAGGAATAGAAACGATCCTCAGGCAAAGCAATTTGCTAGATGGGCATGTGTATGAGCGTCTCGTCGATTTACTTATGTCTCTGTAGCTCTATCAGTCAACGGGAGGCTTTGAGATACAGCAGGCTTTAGCATGCTGCTCGGCCACAGTATGATTCTGGTAGATTGCCCATCGCTGATAATCAATGTTCGTCGTCGAGGACAACGTAAATGCTTCCTCTGGAACTGGTCGCAGAATGTAACAGCATCGTCAGCTCGGTCCGCAGCGCAGAAAATCTTTCAACTTCCCTGCCGCGGCAAATTACCCACCGATTTGCTGGGCCAATATCTGCAAGTGGGACTTGGTAGGGCAGAAAGCTTTGGCTTTGCATTTGTAGCCGCGAGGTTGCTGGAATTGGAGAAACTTTGGTAAGCGGGAACCTGTGTGATCTTCTTGGCAGAAAGCTCTCTTTCGGAAGGGGTTCTTCGGAAGGCTCAACGAAGTCGCGGATGATAGAGTCCGTGAGTGGACCAGGTTTCAGGCGGCGGAGGTAGGCGATATGATATATGAGGAACCTTTGAGCACACCATCGGGTTTTCCTGCAGACGGCAAGAGGCAGCGGACGTCAAGGCCGTGAAAGAATATTTCGACGATGTCGCAGCGGGGAGAAAGGATTTTTAAGAAGCAGCTGATGAGCTCAATGAAGTCCTGAAGACAATCTGAAGGTACTGCGTCGCAATCTTCACCCACAATTCCGAGACAATTGCGGGTATTCTGTATTTTCCAAGTCAAATTAGTCTGTGCCTTTAAGAGCGCGGCAAATGGACTTACAACGATGATAGTATCAACCGTATCTGCGAGCTGGAATGCTTGATCTGTCGGGCCTATTCTGCCGCTAGGAGGGGGACATGGACTGATGAGGACGTTGATGGAAGGACGGTTTTTGAAAGAAATGGTCTTGTCGAGGGTCTTCCTATCGAAAGGACGAAGCTCTCGTGTGATTTTGTGCTGTGGGTACGCGTTTCGGACAGATTCCACTGTAGCTCGGAGATCTTGAGCTGCGAGTCTGATGGGCGATTGAGACTTATAACATTCCTTATACTGAAAACGGGAATGTCAGTGATATCTCCCCATGACAGAAATAGGTAAACACCTTACCTTGCGCCTGGCGTCATCTTCTTTCTCTTCGGCCGTCCGCTGCTTGTTGTATGAAATGCACAAGTGCCCTTAATTCCCCAGAAGATTGCAATTCGGCAAGCGACATCCAAGCAGAGGTACGAGATTGGTGACCTTGCTAAGTTATAAATGCCCCGTTGCTCGACATATAGAAAGATGTCCTCGATTCGCGGCTCGTTCGTGGATTTACAGCAAGCGGCAGGTTTCTGAGCTGGGGTATAGGAGAATACGAGACAGCTACCGGAGCTGTAGCTGCGATTCGCGCATCTTAAAGGCCCCTCTGGGTACCCAAATCGGCCGCTGTCGACGAGGGCTGGCTCTGCAGGAAGACCTGAAGGCCACGTTCAGCGGCCTCGCCAGCAGCTACTGTGCGGTCGACAGTCACTCCCACGAGTACGCATAGTGCGATCTTCAAGACCCAGATTCCCTGCCTTTGCAGCCAGCCAGAGGGACCGGAGCCGCTGCTAAGCTCCATTCTATCCAGAGCATGCAGGCAGTGGAAGTCTAAATACTGATAGCTGATTGCGATTCCATGATCAACTTGCAGCGCTAGAGTGGAGGAGAAGTTTGTCTTGAGCCGTGGGCCTGTAGTTCTGAAAGTTTCCCTGCGGAACGTAGGATGATCTGGCTCCTGCTGAGACAGGGACAGCGTTCCTGAAGAACTCGTCATCAGACCCCTCGTCGTCGCTATCAGCCACGTACGAGGTGGTGGATTGGATGGCATTGCTGTTGTGCTGAACGGCTCCACTTTGATGAGATGCGCTATGAGGGAGATTGTAGGAGCTTGATTGCTGGTTCTGGGCGGGAGAAGAAACGGAGCATTTCCACCTATACCAATCTCCATGTCGATTGCTATGTCATTCCTCCCTAACTGCTTTGACAGGGTCGAAGAGTTTTATTGACGTGTCCACCGTCTTTCAGGTGCCTATCCTTGCCAGCTGCTGCCACTGCCGCAAGCACTCCTTGCAGTCTGTGTGCGTTTTCTTCGTCGACGGGCTTGAGTCGGAAACAGCTGATACGAAGTTAGAGCGATAACTATATCCAACAAAGTCGGAAAGGCGCCCATACCTTGCGAGACTTCCTAAACTCCGCCAGGTTGATCTTACCATCAGCGTTGGCCTGGCTGACCGAACTCGAAAACGTGAGGAAAGCCAGGTGGAATACGTGTATCTGCATGCGCTCGACGCCTGCCAAGCGTTCAAGCCCCGAGCGGCTACGAGTGTAGCCTCTGGGTCCATGTCGGGCAGCGTCTCAATATTATCGAAGAGCTTGGGCGGCGCGTGCCCTCAGGCGGTGCAATTTGAGGATTATCTCGGCATTGCTCTTCACATCTTGTGGATAGTTGTCGATCCGCTTAGAGCATGTTCATCCGAAAATGAATTTGATAGTCAGGCGTGAATCGGCTAGATAAGATTGCGAATGATTAGGTAATAGGGTAGTTGTACTGTAAGATGTGAGATGCGAGTCAGAGATGAATGTTTGTCAGAGGGCTGTAAGCATGAGTAGGAAATAGATGGAATGGAATGAAGGAAGAAGAGAGGAGAATGTTCGAAAAGAAGCGGATTTTCAGCTGCACAGGCTGGAAGATACGCAGTCCGTCAAACGCCACTTGTGTGACTGGTGCGATGCTAGTCTGCGATTTCTTCCATTTCCATGGAAGTGGAGGAGCGCTAGTGCTTGGAAGACGTGACGTAGACAGAGGAGCAGGGTCGTCATAGCTTGTCATGCTTGTGAGATCTCGGAGGAAAGGGACAGAAACCCTCTTCCGGGTCGTACAGGTCGGTCTGGAAGAGTCAGCTTTCCATCAGTCGAGCTTCTTCTCTTGCTGTACCCAACCGTCAGCAGAGATAGCTATCTTAAAAGTACTACTATCTATCGCGTTACAAATCTAAACAACCCGTGTCTACATCTGCCTCTTCCCCTGCGAATCTTTCAATTAGCATATGTTCATCTCTACTTGGCTGTCGTTTCGGAAACTCACCAAAAGACCTGACCGAACATCATCCTCATCACCGAGCCCACCACCAAGACTCTCAAGCAAGTCTGCCTGTTTCTTTGCGTTCTTGGAACCGAGTTGCATGCCTTTTGTCTTAAAAGGCTTGTTTGCTGATGGTCCTGAAGAGGCGCCTGTATCGTATCTGTCGTCCAAGACGCTCGAGGCTGGAAGAGAAGGTGGGATGTAGGGCGCGTTGATGGAGGATGAGCCACTGCCGCCGCCCATGCCACTGCGGGAGGCAGACAAGAAACATCAGCATGTGAATAGCAATCATAGAGAATGGAGTGTAGAAAGAAGGAACGTACGCTGGCCGACCATAGGGATCTTGACCGCGCTTGATCATTTCCCTTCTCTGCATTTCGAGTTGTTTGGCGCGTCGTTTGAGTTCTTCCTTCGCTTCGTTCTCCTTGTTCCTCGCTATGATCTCTTGAATACGTTCTTCGTGCGACTCCATCTCCATTGCAGCTCTGACCTCTGTCATGCCTACTTTCTCCCTATATCCCAGCGAGACGACCTCATCGAAGGACGAGAGGAGTTCAAATGCGTTTCTCAGGATCTCTCCTTCTCCTACTCCTCCGCGGACACTGCCAACGCTGCACATCTCCGTGACTATCCTGCCAAGGAGATGCAGAGTATCGATATCTTGGAGGATGTTGGACACAGGAGGAGTGAGCAGCACGACGTAGAGATCATCGATGGGCGCCCAGACATAGCGAATACTGGAATCAGGCGACAGGGCCGTGTTGTGCTGCGTCCCGACTTGGATGGCCCGTGGAAAGCTGATGAGGAGCGATTCGAGCCGCGACTTTGTGAGGTTGGGCGTGTAGGTACGGGCGACGAGGGCTGCAGCAGCACGTCCATGCGATCCACATCAGCTCATTCGCTCCTGCTTGAACTGGATGCTTCAACTCACGCCGGCCAGCTTTGACGACCACCCCGACAGCGAGAACGACCTGCGAGCAGACAGCGAGCAAATCAGCGCGTATTCATCGTCGTAGGATCCAGCAAAGGGTTATAGCTGACCATGACTGCGAAGATGCGACAGGAATTAGATCAAGTCGATAGGACGCCGAGCAGGGCAAAGACAAAGACAAAACAAGCGAAAAGGGAAACAAGCTCGGCTATATACGCACAACAAGACAGAATAACAACGCTACTGATCTGTTCTGCGAAAACGAAACGACACTAAGATCCAGCAACTGCCGTACCCGTACCTGAGGCACGCGACTTGGCGGACAACTAATAATCTCCAGGTGCGCACTGCAAGATCAATACAAGTATTAGAGAGCTAGTATCTGCCGTATAGAAAGATCCACTCACGTCGGGTATCGTCACGCCTTTGAGATTGCGTTTATCGTCGAAGAGGCCCTGTCCAAGAAACAAAGTAGTCAGAGAGCTGCAGTATCGTTCAGGTGGGTCAGAAGCTGTACCCAGTATGGTTCCACGCCGCCATCTGATCAGAGGTTTTCGAGCATCAGTAAACATTTTTCGAAGTAAAGAGTCTGGAATTCTCACATCTCTCCTTCCACGGCTCATCGAATGCTTCGAAGTAGAAGTATCTCGTCTGATTCGTGTTTGCCTGACAGATGAAAGTATCCAAGACTGGTTTCCCCGCGCTTAATCCATCAGCTCATATTCTCTCTCGGTTTCTCGCGCGAGCAAGCGACTCACAGATCTGCAATTCCGGAACGCCAGCTTTGGCTCCTCCGAGTGTCAAGTTTCCTTTCTCCATAGCGTTTGTAGGCCAGCCCGTCTCTGCGATGTACGGGACTCCATTGCCTTTCACGCCGACGTTATTGTCTTGGAAGAACTGCCATGTCCAATCTGCAGCGTCCTGCACGCGCAGCTCTCCAAACCACGCGTGGAGATTCGCCATCGAATAGTCTAGCGATACCCCTATGTTGCGATTAAGAACGCTTGCTGCGTCGGCCGTACTGCAATCGTATCGTATCGTTCATCAGCAGATGAACGATGAACGTAATATGAAAAGATAGAGAGTTTGAATCAATCGTGCATGGACTCACCCGACTGGAATCTTCTTGGGCAGGTTGAGCGCGTCCAAGCTCGTTCTGAAATCCTCCACTTTATCCGCTATGAACTTGTAACTTGCCGCACTTGCGTTCTTGAGCAATATATACTCGTTCCCCACCGTGATTCCCGAAACATGATCTGTGCCGTACGTCTGCAAAGCTTGCAAAGTGTCGCTCTTCTGGCGCTCCCATACAGTGTTGTCGTCGTCTACGTAGACGCCAAGCCAGATTTGCATGTCGACTTTCGTGTCTTGGATAGCTTGCAGGAGCATGTTGGTCGCGTTGCAGTCGGAGCCGTAGGACCGGATGCGCGTCGTGAGCTGCGTGCGATACGATTCAGATAAAATATATTAATGACAAGCAACGCCTACTTGTGAAAGTAGCTGTATGTCTGCTGTGACTTCTGGTTGTGTCCCTCCGCAATAAGGCATAATTGTATTTTGGGGCTGTTTTAGCAGACGGGCTCGCATAAGCTATCTGCACCCCAAGACGGCATCCGCAGAATGCTCACAGTATACGCCATGCCGTAGAATGACTGCTTCAGCCGTGCATCCTTCTCAAACACTGAGGGGTCTGCACCATTTGAGATCTTGTCCGCGTTTGAGTTTGAGCTGCCCGACGCGGATGAGCTGCTATTTCCTCCACCACTCTTGCTGTTCGAGTTGATCCTCCACGCAGCGATGCCTCCCGCTACTCCTGCGACGACCAGTACTACGAGTCCTCCTATTGTCGCCCATTTCTTCCATGCTCCAGTCTTAGCAGGTTCCTTACCGCCTTCCATCCATGCTGAATGCTGTGCTTGTGCATTATTACTGCGATCACTGTAAGGTGCAGCTGCTTCTTTGGCGTTGTAAGGCGTGTCTGCGAACGGGTCGCTTTGTCCTACTCCGAACGAGTCTGTGGATGCGCCGTATTGATTATACGACATGGATGGTGGATATGCATTGTTGTAGCCGTTCCCCTGTATATGTGCGAACGGGATTGATCAGCTTCTTTGTTTGGTTCTTGGCCGGAGGGACGCGTCGAGAAGTGATCTGACAGCGTAGGACAGCCCTGACGCAGACAGACACCACTTACGCTGTTGTTGAACTGCTGATATGCGCCATTGGGATGGCCGTACGACATGACTGAACTGGAGGCAGATGGATGGTGCGAAGAGGTCGCCGAGGGCGTCGAGGCAGGCAGGCAGGCAGAAGGCGAAGCAGCTAAAGGATTGTTATGGGATGGGATGGGATGAGATCCAGGCAGGCCAGCTGTCAGTATCAGCAATCCCAGTATGTGTATGGTCGATGTTTCGCAACTCTGTCGACCTGTGTCGCTTCAATCTACATCAGGGCTAGCTGGATGGACCGAAAACAAGACCGGCTCTTTCAAGGGCAAGTACAGTACATCTACTGTCACACATTCTACACACATCAGGACACCTTGCTACTCGCTGCCTGAGTGCTACTTGTCTGTTTCGGTCTGATCCATCCGCCCCGACTGTGCCGGAGACCGCGAAGCTTGGACATCTACCGACTTGTTGGGAGAGAGGAGAAGCTGATTGATCCTTCAAGGTGATACATACTCCAGCAACAGCGACAGCGCATCCTCGGCGTCGTCAGCCGTTCTCATCTTGGTCGAAAAGCGGGCCTGTCCTGTCCTGTCCACCTTCCTGCAAAGGCCAGGAGACCCATCGAGCAGCTCGCCCTGACAAGCTACTACTCATCGTATCATCTTGTGGAAGAAGAAGACTCGCACCATCAACTGCCTCTACTTTGTTTGGTTTCTCCGCCCTGGCCTGTCAAGGCATAATAAGCAGAATCACGCTCGCAAAAGACCGCAATGCAGTCAACATACTCGCCCTTGCAGCCGCACACAAACCTGAGTGGTGGTAACAGCAACAGCGTGTATGGAGCAGCCTCCATAGACCGCACAATGCCATCTTCAACCCTCCCGGGACTGCACAGTTTCCATTCCCAGAGTCATCAGCATCATCAACAGCGCCCACCATTGCACACATCGAATAGCAATAACGACATCATGCAACTATCCCCAACAATCACAAACCTGGACGACGACGAAGACGCAAAAGACAGGAAACCGAAATTGACTAGAATCCATCAGGCGTGCGTGAGCTGCGGAACAAAGAAGCAGAAATGTTCTGGAGAAACACCGTGTCAGCCATGCAAAGTCGCAGGAATACCGTGCGAGTACAAAGAGGCGAAAAAGAGGTGTGTTCTTTCTTTATACCCGGGGGGAGGGAATGTATGACCCTCTTAGAATGAACATGTTCCTGAACTATTGTGGTGCCTACGCAGAGGACCCCCGAAAGGAACGAAAAGAGTACGCAAAGCCGAAGTACTGGATGAGAATGGTCAGCCTATACCGAGCCAGCCCCGACAGCGGACAGCCTCAACCACAAAGTCGCAAAAGTCACAAGAAGAGCCCAGCTCGGATCAGGACGACAGGCCTGCACAACCAAAGTCCACAAAAGCTGGTGCAGGGAGTAAAAAAGCATCTCAAGCAAGAAGCGAGTCTAATCCAGGCGGAGAGACTGGTGAAGCACCTATTGTTCAGCAAGACAATCAGTACACGAATGGAGCAGGAAGTATAAACAATGGTCTGGACACCGCCAGCAATCAAGATAGTTCGTCATATCAGCCATCGCAGCTTGAGCTCGCGATATCAGCTCTCGACCAAACGAATGCCGCACTTCCTCCCGAACTGAAACAGCTCGTACTGGACTATCAAAAGCAGCAACAGCAACAACAACAGCAGCAGCAGCAGCAGCAACAAGCCGCTCAAGTAGCAGCAGCCGCTTCAACCAACACTGATTCCCTCTATTCTGCATTCGCTGGTTCTTTCTCTCCTGCCACTTCTTCTGCTCCTACCTTCTCTACATCTACCACAAATGGGCCTTCTAGCATATTCAACTATGCAGCGCTGTTCGATCTGGCACAGCGCTCAAATCAGGCTCATCCACAAGCTGCTGCTGCTGCTGCGCCTTCTATCTCATACAACAACGGCGGGGTGGAGACTGGGTCTGCGAACGACAACACACCTGGATCAGTGGGGACGTTCGAGACGACTCCTTCTCCTCGCTTGCAAGGCGGCGGCGTCAACTTGAGTGTTCCAGCACAGAACGACCGCACAAATAGCTATAACCCATCTGCGCCTCCCCGGGATGACATTGCAAGCTTGAAGAGTCCGCATGGCAAGAGTACCAAGCTGCCTTCATCTGGGACCGATGGGGAGAGAGGTCGAGACGACAATATTCATCGCCATCGTCGACGAGCTACTACTTCTTCTTTCTATGAAGATGAAGATCGCCTGAATGCAATGAATGAGATCTATAGAGGTGCGACGAGTGGTATTCCCAGCTTGCATGCTCGGAGAACACACTCGAGCGAGAGACCTGTGGGAGATGCAGGTGCAAACGGGGGGCAAAGAGGTGAAACTCCTTCGTCTGCTTCTTCGTCGACTGTGCTTGGGAAGAGGGACAGAGGTGGTGAAGACGCTGGGAATGGGTACGAGGGAAGCAGTAGTAAATACCCTACTAGATCGTCATCGACGGTGCCGGGAGATACATCTTCTTACAGAGACAACAATAGCAATAGCAGTCACCAAGGCAACAACGGATACGGTTCAACCGCCGTGCATTCGATCTACAAACGGCCCGACTCGCAGAACCGGAACAGGAACGATAATGGTTTACTACCATCATCGACATCAAACGGTACCTCCACCACCCCGGCTCAGCGCGATGTGCAAGCCATGGTTGACCATATTTCTCAATTCACCTTGCCTCCCATCCGTCTACCCACGTCGTCAATTTCATCCTCCTCAAACACCAACCACCCGTCCGCACGAGACGCCTATCTCGTCACATCTTCAAGTCTAGGCTTGCATATCCCCAAAGGCCTCTTTGACCGCTTGATCTCGTACTATTTCGCCATTTCACACCATTCATGCCCCATCATCTATAAACCAGATGTAGATATTGCGGATATTCAGACGCAACTACCGCAATTGCTCCTGGATGGAATGTGCTGTCTCGCGGCGAGATTTTTGGAGAATGAGGATTTCGCACAATTCTTCCCGCTCCTCAGAGGAGTCGATTCTGATCGATTTAAGACTGCACGAGAGCAGAGTGAGCTACATTCACCCATCTCTAACATCAAAACGGTGAACTGACGTAATCTTGTCCATGTGCATAGTCGAACAGCACTACTATGACCGCGCGCGTCGGCAGATCCAGGAAGACGACTACCGCTCCGACGTGACGACAGTACAGGCTCTGCTCTTACTAGCTAAACGAGACAATGGAGGGGGACGCATGCTGCATTGCTGGCAGCTCGTCGGATCTGCAACTAGGATGGTCATTGATCTAGGATTGCATCGCAAAGCTACCATCATGGGAAAATCCGAAACTACGTATGGACAGATAGAGACGAGGCGAAGGGTCTTTTGGCAGGCCTATATTATGGACAAGTGAGTCGGCCTCTGTCGCAATGGGCGTACGACTGCTGACGATTTAGCGATCGTCAGACACGCTGCTGCGTCGCTAGGCCGACCGGTCTTTCTGAGAGAAGAAGACATCGACGTGTAAGCCAATGTTCCATCATTTTATGCACAGACGCAGCGACTGATAGCACTATATACAGCCTTCTCCCCTCCGAAGTCGCACCGGACGAGTTTGAGCGCTGGGCAGGCTATTATCCCTTCTCGCAGCCCAATCAGCCTCCGCCTGAGAACCGCGCGATATCCACACACAACGCCTTCGCACGCCTCTCTATCATCTTGCAAAGTATAATCAACGATGTCTACTCTACTCGAGCACGCAAGAATCACTTTGATCTCTCGCCTAGGACGGGTGAGTATATGTGCTACGTGGTGCTTAGAGAACTGTTTGGGCAGCTCTGTGCATGGAAAAACGCCCTGCCTGCACATCTGCAGTGGACTCCCGATATGGATCAGGCTCCTCCACTTCCTCATCAGCTGCTTCTGCATGCGGTAAGTCGGCATTGATGTGGAAATGCAGCAAACAAGCGCTAATTACATTGTGTCTCAGTTCTTCAATACATGCCTACTCCTCGTCTTCAGACCTCTTGTGCCCGTCAGCAACCAAGTCTCATTCCCCAACTCCCATCAAATACCTCGTCCGCACGATGTGTGCACTCGGGCAGCCGATACCATGTAAGAACTTGTTTCTCAAGTGTATCGACGTCTAGCTAATGTATTTATTACTTAGCATGACTATCATGGATGTTTACGAGCAAAGCTATGGCTTGCAGCGGGTCCCATCTAGCACAGCTGTTTACTACATTTTCACGGCTGCGACCATCTAGTACGCATAGGGTTACTCCATTCTTGTGAGCTCTTGGGTGCTGATCATATTATCTTGACAGTGTCGGTAACTCATCGAGCGCAAACCCCAAGATTGCGGATGAGGCAAATACGCATCTAGACAAGGTAGGCTCGGGCAGTGTAAACTTTTGTCGCCCTGCTCTGATCTTGCATCTCCAGTGCATTCGCCTGCTTGATCATCTGAGTGATGCCTGCTGCGCAGCGTCCCAGCATCGACAGATCCTGCTAGACATCACCTCTCTTGGTTCGACGAAGCTCAAATCGCGAGACGACGCCGACAATCTCCTATCCTCTCGTGTGCCAAAGATCAATTCGCCAAATGCGCAAAGCGAAAGTCCAGCGAGATCACCCAAACAAGGCATGTCGGAGCAGCCTCATCCTATAAAGCGACCACCACATCACCAGCAACAGAGACAGCAGCAGCAACAACAACAGCAACAGCAAGCACAGCAGCAGTCGATGCAGCAGTCGCAAGCATCTGCAATTCCCAATATCCTTAACCAAAGCCAACTCCCCTCCACTCAATCCCCTGCAACGCCCATCTCTGCCCTCTCTACATGGTCTGACAACTCTGCTCGTAACGTACAACAGCCTATGCAGATCGCCACTTCTGCGTTGTTCGGCAACCCCCAGCAGAATCACCAACGCTCCACTGCAGAGGCTCTGTTCCCTTCCGACCCTCAATATGATCCTGTGCCTTCTTTCTTCTCTCATACCTATCCCAATACAAGCTTGTCCGGCTTCGACAGTACACTCTCAACCGGTCTGAACAATACCAGCAGCAATCCTTTGATGGCGAGCCAAGCAGATCTCGCGTTTTGGAGAGAGATGCCTATTGGCTGTGCGGATCCGGGAGACTGGAATATCTTTACGGATAGCTATGCTCAGCAGCTCATGACCGCGATACCTCAGCTAGGCGGATACAGTGGTTCCTCGGATATGTCGTAAGGAGCGTCCCTGTTCAGCTGTCCAAGCACTTTAGTCATCTTTTGTCATATGTTTTTCCTGTATAGTTTCTGCAATTCAGAAGCACTCCTGTATCTATATCCCGAATCTGTATCCTCGGTTACTTCTCTACCGAAAGTGTTTTGTCCGTTCATATCGCTTGAGCTGCTGCTGCTGGCTGCTTCTAGATCCAAAAGAATGGCGTCGTCTCGCCCAAAGGTCTGCGTGCTGATGGGCCCAAAGAAGTGAAACGATCATGTCACAAGCTCTGGCCTGGCGACTGAAGCTTTTGGCATCCTTTCTGGCAGATCTGGCAAGACATCCATCCTGAATGTGGTGCTGGACGATATAGTGCCCAATGCGACCTTGTACAACGAGCCAACTCGAGTGCCATGGGTCAAGAGCTTCGAGTGAGCGAGCGACCAAGCAATCTGGCCGACAAGTGGCCCAGGAAGTGTATAGAAGATTCCTGAATGAATCTTATGATGGTATTGCTTCAGCGCCTACCTCGACTTCCAGCTATGGGACCTGCCTGGCGGAAGATACGACATAGAGAACCTCGAGAATCTAGACTTGCAGACAGTCGGAGCTTGCATATTCGTCATAGATGCCCAGGTAAGACTATGACTGTCCGTGTAGTTTGGTCTCTGCTAAGTGCGAACCTGAACGCAGGCCGTGCAAGGTGACAACACGGACCAAGCAAGGAAGTAGGTGATTTCTTGTTAGCGCCTCTTGTCAGTTGTGCTGATCTCTCGTTGTAATACTCATAGGATAGCACAAGCCATCTTCAAGCTTCACGACCTCAGCCCTCGCATAACTTTCGAGATCTTCATACATAAGGTTGACGGTATGAGCGACGGGTACCGAGGAGGTGAATATTCCTTTTAAGTGCTATCAGATGTGCTAGGCTAATCTATGCTGCAGAGATCCAACAGCACCTGCGCAACCGGGTCAATGACGAACTGAATGACCTGGTAGATATGGACGGCTTATCAGACTATGTCTTCCCGCCGATATCGTATCACTTTACGTCAATATATCAGGCCTCAGTGTATGAGGCGCTGTCCAAGGTCATCTCGCGCCTGATGCCGTGTCAGGGAGCGCTAGAACGGCTGCTGGATATGCTGTGCACGGTAAGTATGCAAGCTCAGCTGCAGATATGCTCCGCTCACAGTCTAAGTGGTAGCAATCCAACTTCGACAAGGCATATTTGTTCGATCTGGCAAGCAAGCTCTACTTTGCGACAGACTCGACACCGGGTGATTCAGCGACGCATGAGCTGTGCACTGAATATGTAGATCTACACTGGGAAATGGATCAGATATACAGGTAAGCTTGTCCTCTCTGCAAGTACGAATCTCAGCTGAAGGCTCTGTACCAGCGGAGACAGGTCGACACACTCGCCAGGCGATAGCGAAATATCGGTACAAAGCGGGTCGCATAACGGGCTTCCCAATGGTAATCACGAAGCGAGCTCGTCCGGTGGGCCAGGCAAGCGGAAAGCGATCCGAGCCAACTACAGCGGTGCAGTGTCACTTTCGAATGGCATCGCGATGGCGCACTGGGAAATGTCTGAGTAAGTCTAATCTTCTCACGAATTGGGCGGACGAGTCTAATGTGAGCTGTACGACGTCATTGCAGGAACATAGCTTTGGTAGCACGAGTGGCAGCCAGCACCCTTCAACATTCTTCGGAGGGCGTCAGCAGCAACATCCATCACTTCAGAGATGCCGTGCTGCAAATCAGGGAGCTCGAGGTATCTAGATAAAAGTGGCAGAATGTCTGCCCAAGATTGATCTGAAAGGGTAGTGCTGAAGTGAGGCAGAGAATCTTGAAGTTTTATTCGCTACAACAGCCGGGCGTCCAAACGTCTATCTACCGGAGAGCTATATACCTGAACGATGTAGCTGTGCTGTGTGGAGTGCTCATGCTTTGTGTCGAAGACTTTGTACGAAGGGAAGTTGTTCATATATATAGACAGTCATACATAGCGATCTGAGAAGGAAGAAGGAGTATATGCGAAGAGGTTGCGAATTAAGGGAGAGGGCTTGGACCAGCCAGAGAGAGTTGGGAGTCAGAAAAAGGAGGCGGCGTCTACCAAGCCGTATTCCCGTAGTCGGCGTCTAGTACCAGTCCACCGTCTGCTATACCATATGCGTTGTAATTGTACATCTGGTTGCCTTGCCCAGGATGATGCGGTAAAGCATTCTGATACTCGAAAGGCTGAGCTAGATGCATATATCCAGGCTGTGCGATGAAAGGATTGCCTTCAGCTGCTCCGTAAACCTCTTGGTAAGCTTGATGGTGCTGCTGTTGCAGGTTGTCCTTCGAAGGGTAGGCCATGGGCTGAGCATTGCTACTGTTATGCTGTGTCAAGCCAGACATATCTTCGTTGGTAAATAAGCGACGACCCTTCATTCCGGCCATGTCATTACCAAGCGTCGAAGGCGGCCGCTTACTGCTCTGCTGCGGCGAAGGTGAAGCCGCCAAGAAGAGCATAAGCTCGGCCGCAGATTCTCCATTATCGCCCGTAGCTGTGACTGGGCGAGTCCCTGCTGCGGACGACGCAGACCGAGCCATTGCATTGCCGCCCGTTGGCTGAGTTGGCGCGGGTACAAGCTGCGGTTGCATATGTCCTGTCGGCATATGGGACATTGACAGCTCGGTATCAAGGCTTGAAGAGTCCTGGCTCGAGTTCAACGTTGCCAGAGTACCGTCTTGCCCGAAAGACAAGTCTGAATTCGTCCTCGATATGGTAGACTGGGAGCGTTGTTGCGGATCCACTTTGTAATTCGCACGAAGTGTCTGCGATGTCGATGCTGATGGCGGGTAAGCAGCGTTCTGTGACGCGACCATATATGCAGATTGCCCGAGATTTGGATCGAAAGCCTCACTAAACTCCGCCTGATGGCCATTCATGTCGTAGAATGCCGGATTCTGCTGCATGTTTTGTGTGTACATTTGTTGCGGTTGCGAATGCATATAATGGTTTTGCGGAGATAAGAATTCTGTGAATTGTGAAAGATTGGAGGATTGATAAGGGACGTAGGACTGGCCGGTATGCGCGATGGTATGCGGTACTTGGTTGTATTGCTGATTTTGAGCCTGATGATCTGGTGTGATATTGGTTGCGCCTGCCATCTGACCGTTGACTGGCGGCCGACCTTGCGGTGTTGACGCGATGCCTCCCACTGTTTGAGGATATGAGTTCATCGGGTGATACCGGCTATTGCGTACTGGCGAAATTAGCAGCTCTGTGCTTTGACTCCCTAATCCATTGCCATCCTGCAGCGGTTGCTCCCAAATTGTCCCGATGGCATTCGTCTTTGCAGGTGAAGTCAAAGCCCCGCCTAGACTTAGACCACCATTGTTGCTCCCACTCAATATCGCTCTAGATTGTTGCCATATCGTATTCTGGCTGGGTTTCCGGCGATGTCCTTGCGATGCCTCATTGGCTTTGTCAGCTGGCGTCAAAGTTCCGGCTCTCTGCAGGCCACTTGAATGCTGTGTACGCGGCGTCGCGCTCTCTCGCCGTTGGCGCTTCTGTTTTGGCTCGATGGAACCATTATGCGGAGTTGGGAACGCAGTAGTCGACGCTGGCGCCGAAGAGGGAGTAGGTGGGACGTTGTACGGAAGAGCAGAGTATTGGGATGGTACGGCCTGCGACTGCTGTTGATGTTGCGAGCTTTGCGAAGCGCTCGAAGCCGACGCGCCAGAATCGGCAACACCAGAAGAAGCAGCTGCCGCGTTGAAGGAAGAGGCTGAAGTGGACGCGTTATGGATTGGGTAAGAAGGTGAGGCGCCCGTTGGAGCTGCAGCAGACGTAGAAGCATCGCTTGCGACTGTTTGCGTGGTGGCAGATCTCGCACGCGCGAACGCGCTGTTGGCAGGATTGGACTGAAGTTGATGAACTGAAGCGGTCGATGATGTTGAAGCAGCTAGATCCAGCGCGACAGATGGGATGCCGACTACTTCGCCAGTCGCAGGATCCAAGGCGGCTTCGAGCTTCTGAAACGGGACATGGGCGTAGCCTCGCTCGACCTTGTAGAGCGACAGCGAGAGCTTGTGCTTGAGCATTCGCGATGTCTGCAGGTACGTCGTCAGTACTGGATACCTTATACACCACTTCTTCTGCCCAGAAAACATCGACAGAGAGCCCGCGTCGCGTCGGTCGCATCAAACGCTGGCACTTTTCCCGATGTTTCGCTGATTCTGGCAGAGTCGCTGACTTACTCTGGCTATCGCTGCTCGTCTGCGCGCATTCTCAGCCAGCGTGTCGCTCTCGTCGCCCATTTTCTCAGCCAGCTTTTTCGTCCGAAAAGGCAGGAGCAAGAAGCAAGAGACCTTCAGCTTTTGGCAACTCGAAGGACAAGACAAGATCAGCTTCTGAAACGATACGCAATGATGATGATTCCTACGCTGTGACATCCTTCATCATACCGCAAACCGGCTCCTTGATTCTACTGGAAACCCGCGTCATAATTCATACAAAGAACCTGTTTTGGTGCGATGTCAAATCTACAGCTTCAGACATTGCTGCCTTTGCTTCTGAGTGAAGAATCGGATGCGGTCGCTGCAAAGCTGGAGATACTTTCAGCTTGCGGCATAACCACCGCGAATGATATCCTTTTCCCTCCCTCTAACGTATCTCCGCCTGCCAAAGCTCTTATCGTCTCCTTACATCCCCGTATCTTAGGCTTCCTGGCAGCAGAAGGAAGCCAGGCCTCAGCATTGTATAAGCCTGATCTCCCCTATCCCGCTTCAACGGGCAACAAAGCTATTGATGGTCTCTTTCCCAACCGAAGCATGGCTTTTCTGCCCTCTGAGATAGTAGAGATAGTCGGAAACCACGGTTCAGGCAGGACCTACCTGATGCTGCAAACCGTCCTACGGTCGCTACAGAAAGAGAAAAACGCCTACGCACTCTGGCTGGATACTGAGGGGAAATTCAAGGCTGAAGATGCTGCAAGTGTCTTATTCGGAATACATGATGAAGAGGCTTCCAATGGTCCGCCCGCTGCCAGGCAGGCGGAGCATGCTGTATCCGAAAGCGATAGCAACGGTATACGTTTGGCAGACAATGCCACGCAGAGAAGCGGCGATTTGTCAGCTCTCGATCGTTTAATCGTCTCGAAGGCGTTTGATCTGCAAGCAGCTATACGAGCCATCCAAGAGGTCCGCAGAGATGGCTTTCCGATTCCTCAGACAGAAGCAGAGCCGAAGATTGAGCAGGAAGTGCAGAAGCTCGACGAGAATCCAGAAGAGATGATCAATGCCAGCGACAGGCAAGCAGGCGAGCTGCATGACCCAGCCGAAGGTGCTGAGCCGGTAAAGGCGGTTTCTGCGCAGCCCGACGAGGCAAGCAGGTCGGAAGACGCGGCAAATGTAGAGCAGCCTATTCCAAAAGCTGCGGAAGGGTATCATCGGGATACACAACGCGCTGCCAAATCCGCTGAGCCCGGCGCTGAACACAAAATGCACTTGTGCTTTATCGTTATCGACGCTCTCACTCCGCTCCTATCCAAACTGTTCAGCCGAGAAAGCGCAGAAGGTAAGAAGTTTAATCTCCCGACGTGGAGCCCTGCTCACAGATTCTCGCCGCAGGGCATGCCAAGATGATGACATTCATGCGGCTTCTGCGATCTCTTGTGACATCCTTACCCTGCACTGTTCTGCTAAGCAATGGTCTCACGCCAGCTGCCGCTTCTAGCGGTAACAATCTGTCTGTTTTCGCGAGCGAGATCACCCAGATGGTGAAGCCTTCGCTGGGCCCTAGCTTCAGCTACTTATGTGATATCACTCTGGCGCTTCATAAGCTGCAAGATGTCTTTCTAAGAGAAGCAGAACCAGGGAGGATTGTGGAGATTTGGAGGAATAGAAACGGGCCGGCTAGGAGGTGGGCAGTAGCCAGGAGTGATGGTGTGAGGTGGTTGGGATAGGAAAGCGATGTTCTTTGTAACGAAACGCAAGTTTGACATCGCTTTGCTCGTGATTTCATGCGCTTTCGTCTGTACAACCGCTACAAGTCTTGCATTCCGGCGTATGATCACCTTCTTGGATCAACAGCAGCTCTTCACATCAGCATGATCATACGCTATTGACGAGCGTGTTGTTTGGTTCGATAAACGTCAAGTCAAGCGAAGAGCTGGGCAATGATGGATAGATCACTCTCACAAGCCGGCGACTCGCTAGGACAACGACAGAAACACTCCATAAATGCATTCATTGCGCGAAATGAGTGGATCCAAGAGAAGAGCCAGCTCCTCGAAAACAGCATCCTGCCGGATATCACTCAACTCGATGGAACAGAGTCGCAGACCCTGGACGAGCTGTGGAAGTGGGTCGCAGGTAATATCTCATATGCATAAAAGCATGCCTGACGCCGAAGCTTCCGCAGACAACACGACCAGATTGAGGCCGAGGTGACTCTGCTTGACCAAGGCGAATTACGGTCACTACGCCTTCTAGCAAAGGGTAGATACAGTGCTGCGCATTCTCATTGACGATAAACTCACAGCTAAGCTGCAGCCGCGTCACAAAAGCAGCTTTCAAGCGAAGATACCGATCTACTAGAAGTGACTTTTCGTACTCTGGATAGCCTCGACAAGCTATTACGTCTATTGCGAACTAGAAGCAAAGCTTTACAGCTTCTTCGAATGCGAATACGGTGGAATCGCCAGCGGAAAGAAGTAGAAACCGAGTACCAGGCAATCATTACCGATGGACTGTCACGCTTTCTGAAACGCGCTCGCTGGACTGTTCCTGAGGCTTCAAAGGAGACTTCACGCCTCTCAGATGCTGCGCAAAGCGCGCCATCAGTGTCTTTGTTTGGTATGGCGGAAGGTCCCAGTGCAGCTGGAAAGACGAAGGGCACCGCAATGACGCGGCAGATGAAGGGAGAGACACTTTCTCTGGACCTGGCGTCCATGAACTCGCGCCTTCACACGCTACAGTACTCTACTTTGCAAGAAAGCGGGCGAATCTTGGACGCTATGATCGATGCAGCGACCATCCCGGAGACCTTCATAGACCTTCAGGAAACCCTTGAGAACCAGGTCAAAGAAGGATTGAAAGGTCTGCCAGAATTTTGCGGTAGCATTGCGAAGCAGTGGAGAGAAGCAGACGAGATATGGTGGACCTGCAACAATGAGACAGCCAACCTGGAAGCCCTTAAGCGAGATACCGAGGAAGCAAACCTCAAGCTGCCGTCCGAAGAGCTATCAAGTAGTTTTCGGAAGCGCTTGAGCCATTCGCAGGGGACACTTCTTCAGCTTGCGGAGTATGCTCTCCCGTCGCTGCCTGCACCATCGCATTCTGTCAGGGCTCTCGATCAGGACCAACACAATATGACACTTAGACAGTGTTTAAAAGCACGGCACCAGGAGTGCGTAATCCAGATGGACGAGGTACAGAAAGTTGTGCGGACGTATTCGGAAGCTGTGGCAGCCCTTGTCGTCGGCGATACCTACAAGACAAAGGTCCTTCAGCACCTGAACGACATGCGCAGCCTGCGCTCAACGGTCAACATCACTACAATCGATGCTGGCATCTTCGATACATCCGCGTCTTCTGTCCTGTCCGGTACCGATCCTGAGATACAAGATGGTGACGTACTTGTATCAATTGCGGAGACGGAGCTGCTACCTCAAGCTGCTGGCATAGTCGCCCAGCTGCAAAAAGCTGGCATTGACCCAAATATTCGGCAGGGTATTCAAGAATGTCTTCTTGCTTTAGCTTCTGAGACAGCACAAATGAAGAACCTTCTGCAAAGCGAGCGTAAGCGACGAGATCACATAGCACGTAATCGGCAATTGTACGAGGGGTTTGTGCAACAGCAGAAGGAGGCAGAAGCTGCTCTGTTAGAGCTGGAGCGTGCACTTCCTGCAGCAATATGGCAAGAGCGCCGATCACAGCCGTACTTGCCGCTGGCAGCGAAAGTAAATAATGCGCTGAAAGAACGCCTTGGCCGCCGCAAAGAATTGCATGAAGTCCTCTCCATTTCTACAGCGCAATCGAGAAATGACAAAGATCTCTTGGGCTGTGCCGCAACAGAGGAGTTGATCTTTCGTCAGCTGGAGAATGCTGTACGATGTGACCAGCGGGTCGACGAGAGATGTGAGCTCCTGGAGCTACTGGAAAGTCAAAGTGCTGCTGTAAATAAGCATGTGGATCGAGGGGAAACGCTCGGGAGCGATATCCGTGCCTTGTTGGCAGAGATGTCTGGTGAGCCATCACAAATTTCTTCCTTTGCTGGAAACTAAAATGCTTCCCAAGCAGATCCTGTCGCAGACGCACTCGTCGATCAATTTCACGAACGATATACTGATATCAAGGCACGGCTTGACAGCTACCAGCGTGCAACAGTAGATGATATCCCGTTCGTCTCGTCGTGCGACATTACAAGCTCGCGGGATTCACGCGACACGGATGAGAGAGTGAGAAACCACCTCAATTCGATCTGCGTCAAGCTTTCAACTTTGTCATACGAGTGTGACAGCTCTTTCCAGCTACTTTCGACAATTCTGGCGGCTCAGCGTGAGCTAAGCGCTGTTCATCAAGCTTGTGACGGGCTTCGCGACCTGAGTGCCGCTGCAGACGATCCTCAAGCCGGGACAGGTGTGCAAGACAAGTGCCATATTCGCGTCAAAGAGCTTCGCGAGTTCCGCATACGGCTTCTCTCTATGCGGGACACACTGCAGAGTACTCCAATCGGCAATGCGCCAAGTACATTAACAGAACGTAAAACACAAGTAGCCGAGACTTTGGAGTCCGCGGAAAAGGCCATGGAAGCGCAAGAGCTTGCTCTTCGAGCGAAGATTGTCAACATATCCTCGACGGAGCCACAATTGATGGTGGAAGACTCTGGATCGTCAAGTATAAGCGAGGCGTTATCTCAGATGGTTTCAGGGGCCAGCAGTCACGGCGAAGAGCAGGAAGATAGGTGCATTACTCCAGCGTCGGAAGCTGCTTGCGAGTCCGCCGAAGTGGATCGCAAACACGTAACGCACAATGAGCAGTTGCTGGCGGGGGCACCATCCGAAGTCGGCACTCGAGATCATTCGATCGAAGAGGACAATCTCCATGCCATTACAGATGCATATAATGCCGATGCTTCGGTATTCGGCGGGACCATGGATGAAGAAGTCGAAACGGATGGGCAGAAGCTACCGCATGGTACCGCAAGCTTTCCGGCAGGCGACGTTCCAGAAACTACGTCAGACGTATCCTCTGAGCCCAATCAAGACGTCTTTGGACCGGAAGTATACACCTCCGACCGCTCAAGAACAAGCACCAGTACCAGTGACGCCAAAGCTTCAACAGATTCTTCTGTACCCCATAGCAGAGATGCCAATCTTGTGGACAAGGCTGCTATTGAGGATCTCCATCAAGCGATCACTGCCATTACATTTCCATCAACCCTAGCAAGCTTAACGAGATCGACCTCCTTACGTTTACCAAGCATGACCGAAGTGGAAGGATTGCAACGCCAGGTCTCTCTGGTGCATGCACACTTTGACGACCTACAAAACACGTATGTCCCAGATGAAGGGACGCTAGCAGAAGTTCGGGCAAGCCTGCGGGCCTGTACTGAGACCCTTATGCAGAGCATGAGCCTGGCCACTTTCTCCTCGAAAATGGACGACTGCGATGAGGCATTCAGTAATTTACTGGATGCCATCGACCAGACGGACAGCATCGAGCTACAAGGAGCCCTCCATTCGGCCCAGGAGTCCGTGCGACAGGCTCAACAGGCCAGCCTCTGCATTCAGAACGATGACAGAGTGAGGATCAATATGGAGAGACTTACAAGGATGTGGCGAGACCTCAAGGCCCATGCTGAAGGTGACGAAGACCAAGCATCGGTCTCTGCGAGTGTTATGAGTCGCAGCAGCAGCGTAGCTAGTAATCTTTCTGGGATACCAAAGGCCAGGCGTGCTGCCTCTGCGCACCATGGCAAGCCAACGGGCGAACATGCTGCTGCACTTACGCTGCGAGTCCGAAGCACTGGATCAGTATCTCGCATACCCGTCGCCTCGCCTCGTACTCGGACAGTTTCGGATGCTGCGGAATGTCAACCCCCACGGCCGACTGCTCCTAGTCCCGGTATCTTTCTGGTTCCTCAATCTCGCAAGAAAGCAGGTTTTAATCACACTTCTCCAACAGCGGCAAGTCTACTCCGCTCGGTTTCTTCAATGTCCACGGTAGGAAGTCCCAATCTACAGCGCTCGTTCAGCTCTGCGTCTGCAACATCTCCAGGCGGGAGCCGACGTAGTTCGACAAGGCGAGTATCGAGCTCTTTCCAAGCCGAGCACAATGTGCGACCAAATGCCTACCGCGCCAACCCTAAGCGGAAGCTTGACGTGGCGGTAGGGAGAATCGTCAACAAGATGAATGTCAGTATCTTCACACAGTCTTCATGCTGCCCAAGCTGACCAGACACACCAGGTCCCGGTGAATATCACGCCAGCCGAAACATTCAAAGATGAATCTGGCAAGTACTGGATTGGCAGTCCCGAACCAAAGCTCTACTTTGCACGGATTCTGCGATCCCGAACGGTCATGCTTCGCGTGGGAGGTGTGTAACAGGCATCGTGAGAGAGTACAATGGCTAAACTCTTATCTAGGAGGATGGCAGGAGCTCGGCAGCTTCCTCTCTACTCACTTCGATCACCTTTTTGCATCGGACATCCTGGACAAGCTCACTCCTCGCCGGCCTCATACGCAGAACACCTCACCTTCTAGCGACCCCAAATGGATCTCTTCAGGGTCACTCAAAGCCAGTCTTACTCCTGTAATTTCGCCAGAGAATCGCTCCTCGGTTTCTACGTCTCGCAGCCTTTCTCACAGTCATCACTACGGCCTTTCACGAAGCACTGACGCTCGTATGCCCGACGATCTTACGTCTCTCCTTGTCAAATCTACTTCTAGGTCACCTCCTGTACCACTACCAAATCAGCCAAGAAGTAAGTCTCTTTCTATTCCGTGGCGCGTATAAACGATCTCTTTACGATTACATCACGAACTTCACGGACTCTGTCGATGTATCTAATATCTTCTTCCTGCATAGTTGTAGCAACACTGTTATATGGACTTTTCAGCCATGTCGTTCGCGAGCCCGCTCTCGTCGCTTCATGACCAACCCGCCATATATTGCCCTTGCCGTTCCTCGCGGCTTCGAAGATGTAGCCTGCAAAGATATCTTGCGCTTCGTCTCGCCGCAGTCTGCCCTTTTCCAGCTGGATACTGGCTTCGTGCACCTCAAGACGAACGATGTTTCGACCTTTTCTTCGATCCTCGGGGCATACGACGCTGGAAAGCTGTGGTCTGTCACAAGATGTCTCGTCTGTCTTCGTGATCAGCCCTTGATGATACCGAAAGACCTCGAGCTTCGCCTGGTTGCTGAGCGAAAGAGCCTACCGAGCAAGCGAAGTCGCACTCGCGCTGTACTTGGGCAAGAGGATATTCGCGAATCCACTCCAACAGAGCTTGAAAGAACCGAAAGTGAAGCTGCATACATCGCTCTCCTGCAAAATGACCTGGAGGCCTTGCAAGATGGATTCGACAGAGCTTTTAAGGCCTGGAAAGCATATGCGCGTCTTTCAGAGATGAATCAAAACTCGTCACTCTCCTTTGCCGTTCGTATGGAGCGTCGAGACTTTCTCTTTCCAACCTTGAAAAGTTTGGATATCGAGCGCAGCCTTGGCAGCTCGTTCTATGGGCTGCTCGAACGCCATCTGCACTGCGACAACATACGCGTACGCCTTGAGAAGCCGGACCTAGAGGTGAATAGTTGCCCTTCTTGTGTAACAAGAAGCTCTCTGATTGGCCTCTGCAGATCATAGTAGAACATGTTCGCAACCCTGAATCTTTGGAATGGTCCGTCATGCATGCTTTAGCCCTTTCTTCTCTCCGACAACCTCCATCTCACCGAGCAGGATCTCGCATACATGGTCGAACGTCTCTGCTGCCCGAAAGGGCTTATTGCCTTTGCAATATGCACCCAGCTATAAACAATGCTAGTGCAGCGCCTTCTATACTCTTCGATCCATGCAGTGGTCTTGGTTCTATACCAATCGAGCTGGCAGCTATCATCAAACGTGACTTGCTTCGATTAGTCGCTCTCAGCGCGGACAACGAGCGACCCTCGCTGGGCAGTGCCCTCAAAAATGCGGCCTCTTCAGATGTAGCACAATCGCGAGGTATACATGGTTTGGATGCAGGGATCCTGTGGGATGGACGAGGTCCACCGTTTTCATCGGGATTCCGGGAAGGAGTGCTAGGCGGTGTGATCAGCGACCTTCCGTGGGGACTGAGGGAACTGTCTGTCAATGCAGTCAGTAAGCTATATCCCTTGCTACTAAAGAGGCTAGGGGACGCCTGCAGCGATGATGCTTTCGGTGTCTTCCTCGTGCATCGGGACAAGGTCTTCCTCATGGCGTTGCAGCAAAATAGTAGCAAGTGGAAGGATATGAGCAGAAGGGTAAGCTCCTTCACAAGTAATATCGGAATGCTTCTAATCGAACTTCTCTGTTCTCAGCCAGTAAACGTTAACGGGGCGCAGGCGCACGTTTTTGTGGTTCAGCGCGTACCTCGCTCTAAGCAAGTTTCAGATACTGTATCGTAGCATCACTGCGACTTTCTATCGACAATGTCCGCAATACTATGCGCGTAGATTGCCACAGTCAACAAGCTGCTTCTTGCTTCTTTGCTTCGTTCCAACTCGTTCGCTGCTGGCATACTGATGGTTCTGCAGGATGAAAGTGTCGGTGGCCCTTAGATCCAAGGAGGTTCTCGACAAGAAATGCTGATTTCTCGTCGAAAACAAGGCTATGCGTGGCCGAAAAGCCGTCGGTCGCGAAGAGCATTGCTGGCATTCTCTCTGGAGGAAACTATCAAACTGTACATCCACCACGTTCAAGCTCTTCAAGGCGCCCAAGCTGAGGAATCTGTGTTGACAGCGACCTTCGCCTGTCCAGTTCATCAAAAACATGGACTTTAGCTACCGTTTGAACGCGAATGGCGGTCCCTGGGTCGATTTTACAGTCACTGCTATAGCTGGACACTTGACTATTCAAGAATTTGCGCCAGAATACATGAAATGGCACAGCTGTGAACCTTTCGCGTTATTCGATGCTCCCATCATCACGAAAGTCGGCGAGGTGAGCTTTCATACCTTTTCTAGTAAACTGCACGGATACCGATTATGCATACAGGGCAATCAAGCCGGCATGGCACGAAACCTCGAAAGGGAAGCAAGAAACGCACAAGAACTCATGATATGGACCGATTGCGACAGAGAAGGCGAACACATCGGCTCAGAAGTCGCTGCAGTATGCAGAAAAGTGAATAGAAATATCCGCGTCACGAGAGCAAGATTCTCTGCTATTATTCCGCAGTGCGTATTGCATGGTAGTAAACTCGAACGTTCGCTGATCATCCTCCTGTAATATTCAAGGCAAATACATGCAGCTGCACGAAATACACATCAGCTCGACATGGCTCAGGCACACGCTGTCGAGACTAGGATGATTTTGGATCTTCGCACCGGCGCAGCATTTACTCGTCTCCAAACACTGGGTTTGCAACACGCTTTACCGATATTGGAAAATCTCATAAGCTACGGTAAGTAATATAGCCACTCCTTATTGTCAGTGCTGATCCCGAGTATAGGCTCCTGCCAATTTCCGACTCTCGGTTTCGTGGTAGAGCAGTATCACAAAGTACAGAACTTCGTTTCGGAAGCCTTCTGGTACATCCATGTAATGCTGGAGAGAGATGACTTCAAAGTCGAATTCAAGTGGAAACGCAACCGTCTCTTCGATCAACAAGCAGCCGTCGTGGTCTATGAAGTCTGTCTACAAAATCCAGAAGCCACAGTAACTGCCGTCATCAACAAACCTACGACCAAATGGTACCGTAACATGATTTCGGTTCTTCGCGCTATACTGACTGAACAATCAGGAAACCATGGCCGCTTACGACAGTCGAGCTGCAGAAAGCTGGCTCTCGCTTGCTCAGGATGACTCCGAAGAAGGTGTTAGAGGTGGGCTCACTTACTAGGCGGATTTGCCACAGCTGATCCTGTCTGTCAGACCGCCGAGGCTCTCTATCAGAGAGGATTTCTCAGCTACCCTCGTACAGAGACGGACCAATTCGATCCACAATTCAATTTTCACGAGCTCATCGAGCGTCAACGAAACGATCCTGCCTGGGGTGCATATGCTGCCATGTTACTCGATCAGGGCGGGTACGAAAGGCCAAAGAACGGGAAGAAGAACGATAAAGCACATCCTCCCATTCATCCAGTGCAACATGCCGGCAATCTGGCCGGAGATGAGAAGAAAGTGTACGAATTCGTCACGAGAAGATACCTAGCGTGCTGCTCTCGCAACGCTCAAGGTGACTCGACGACAATAGAAGCGAAGATTGCAGAAGAGCTTTTTACTGCAACGGGTACGGCATGGCTTCGGCAGCAAACAAAACTGTGGCTGACTGGGTCTTACCAGGCCTTATCGTCCGTCAGCGCAATTACTTAGACGTTTACGTGTACGACAAATGGAATGGGAACCAGCTTCCGCCATTCCAGCAGAACGAGACATTCGTACCGACTGTGTTGGACCTGAATGAAGGCCACACTACAAGACCGAATCTCCTGACCGAAGCAGATCTCGTCACTCTTATGGACAAGAATGGCATCGGTAAGCTTCACTTAGGCTTTCAGCAGTATCCTGTCCTCATCCTTTGCTCAGGGACCGATGCTACTATTGCGGAACACATTTCCAAAATCATCGAGAGAGAATACGTCATGAAACAGCGGGAAGGCCGCTTCGACTACCTCGTCCCTTCGACTCTCGGTATCGGTCTGGTCGAAGGCTATGGACGCATGAATTTTGAAAAGTCCCTTTGCAAGCCGTATCTACGTGCCGAGACTGAAATTCGAATGTCTGCCATCTGCGACGGCGAGCGGACCAAGAACGATGTGCTGCAAGAGACGGTCGACGAGTATCGAGAAGTCTTCCTCAAAACAAAGCAAAATCTAGGACTCCTGATAAACACTGTTAGGGATTACATAGAGGGAAACGGCAATGCTGCGCCAGCTGAAGGTGTCGTCGGTCACAATGACCCTGGATCTGACGAATACTGGGACGATGACGATAACGACGGGCCTGGCGGAGGAAACGGGCCTGCTAATGCAGGTGGCCGAGGTCGTGGTCAACCCAGAGGCGGCCGCGGAGGTAGAGGAACTACTGCAGGAAGAGGAACTGCACCGAGAGGGAGAGGGAGTGGACCGTCAGCAGGGAGAGGAGGAGGACCTCCGCGCAATCCTCCTCGAGGCGGTTTCATGGATGATGACGATGACGAAAATAACGAAAATCGACCAGGTATGTACTTCCAACTTTCGTTATGGAATTTGACCACTGACTGACTTGTCTTCAGCCGGATCACCCTCATGCCGGTGCAACCTGCCTGCCGTGGAACGGGCGAGTACTCAGCCTCAATCGATGGGGCGGAAATTCTGGGCGTGTCCGAAACCTAGAGGAGAAGGCTGTGCCTTCTTCGACTGGCAAGACGGCCAAAGCAACAATAACAACAACAATTATCACGCTCAACCGCAACAGAGGAGGAGCGCCGCTCAGCTAGTGAGTCGACGCCTCACTCTTACGGCTTATTAAATAGCTGATCGCATGGCGGTTTCTTAGGTCGGAGGTGTCAAGCTCGGTGAGGCGCCACGATGCATGTGTGACCTGGTGGCTGTGGGCAGAGTCTGCCAGAACGATGTTCGTTATCAGCGATAGGTAGTAAGTCTTAAACTGAGACATCCTTGTTCGAGCAGAGGAATGCGGGACGATCCTTCTTTGCCTGCTCCAAACAAAGCGGCAAGTGCAAATTGTAAGCGGCGTTGAAAGATGTGCTGCATTCATGTCTACTGATGACAACCATAATGACAGCTTCGAATGGGCCGATGAATCGGCTGTCGCGATACAAGATCAACCACAAAGACAACAGCGGAAGCCTCTCTCGGCAGCTTCCACTGATTGGCAAGGAGATGGCGGCCAAAACGCCGGTGCAGGAGCTTGTTACTCGGTCAGTCTACTTGTCTCCCAGTGGAAACAGCTGCAATCTAATGCGCTCGGTATTTTCTTTTTTTCAGTGCGGTGAGAGCGGACATTATTCGAATGCATGTCCACAGAAAGGCGGTGGAGGCGGGGGAGGAGGAGGCTACAATGCAGGCCAAGGTGCTGGTCAATCTCGCAACAAAGATATGGACGAGTGTTATAAGGTGAGACTCTACGCATTCCTCTGGAAGATTCGATGCTGAAGTGGAGCCTCCAGTGTCATCAGACTGGTCACTGGAGCACGGAGTGCCCTAACAGCGGCGATCCTGGCAGAGGCGGCGGCGGCGCGGGCGGAGGGTATAATGCTGGTCAATCCCGTAGCAAAGATACAGATGAATGCTACAAGGTAAGTCTTCGTCGGAACAGACAGAAGATCAAAATTCAAATTGTCGTACAACTGCAGTGCCATCAGACGGGCCACTGGAGCTCCGCATGCCCTAATTCTGGTGATTCTGGTAATGGTGGTGGCTACAGCAAACCTGCTCGTAACAAGTACAATAACAACAACGATTCGGGAG